>WAAB01000597.1:0-83942 GCA_013389865.1 Piaya cayana
TGTAGAGCACAGTGCAATTCTGTATATGTATTTAAAAAAGTGATTCTAAATATTACATAAGTTAAAATTTTACTACCAGGAGATGTAAATCCAGAACTGCAGAGTGCACGTTTCAGAGAGGCAACAGTTTCATAGACTTGCAGCAAGGAATTGAGGTCCAAAAGTTTCATCATAGAGAGGAAACAAAACAGAAAGGATCAAACTTCTCCAGTACTGACTTTGAACTAAACAGTAACGGCTATATATTTTGAGATGAACTGTTCATATTTCATACTGCGTCATATTGTCTGATTCCTGAAGAGTTAATAACAGATAATGACTGGGAAGTAATTTATGTTAGAAAATCTTCTAGATATATCAATTCAAACTGCCATATCAAATTCATACTATTTACAATGTATCAATCTATCTTTAAAAGTCTGTGAAGATAACAAGCAATTCATATTTAAAATCCCACGTAAGATTCAGAAGATTGTTAGTGCTTAGTAAGGCTATGAGTGAAGTTAACTGAGAAATTAAAACATTGATAGCCAGTAGGAAAAAAAAAAGAGGAAAAAAAAGAATATGGAAAGACACTTCAGCCATTCTTTTGGCTGTTTTTAGTTAGAATATCATGATACAAAGAGCTACATTAATTTCATCANATTAAAAAAAAAAAAAAGTGGGGGGAGGGGGAGGAGAGGGAGAAATTACAAGCAGGGAACAGGGTTACACACACTGTAAAGGGAAGAGAATGTGAGACTGGAAAACGGAAGTGAGTGGCAGCCTGCCAAGGTAACAGCTATGCCATCTGCAGCAGGGTCAGGAGTCGGAGCCATCCTCGAAAGTAAGTCCCATGGAAGATATCTAAACAGAACCAAGGAGGACACTGTCTCTGCTTCATGAGGATATCCAATATGCTGCTGATAGCCTTCCTGCCAGGGCTCCGTGCAGGCACAGCATGAGATGGGAAAGATGCTCCACGATAGAGGAGCTACCCCTGCTCCCTCTCACAGGGCACTGAACACTCGCCACCCAGCGTGTGGCTGACGGGTCCCCAGGAGGGACTGGCAGTTACTGCCATCCTGGAGCACCCTCTACTCTAAGATAAACCTATTTCAATGCCTGTCTGAAAACAGGACAAAAGGGCATCAACACATGAAGGAGCCTGCTGGCAAGCATGGGGCAGCAGCAGATGCAATGCCACTGCAAGAGGCTTTGCTTGGATGGCAAGAGAGGGATGGGACATCGGGGAACACTCTGCTTCAGTGGCAGCAGCAGGGCAGGTGTGTCACACATGAATATTAGGCTTCTCTGTTCCTGGATGTGGCAGACTTAAATTCGGGGATTCTGATTCTGAGTTATTTCTAGGTTTTACTTGAACTGGGTTTTCTTTCTCCCCATCCCACTTCCCTCCAAAAAAATATCAGAAAAAAAGACGTTGCATCAAGAAAACAGTGGTCTCTGATATGTGATTTGTGTCAAAAGACAGGGACAGCAAGTACATTCTATTCTCACCAGCACTTTAGTTTGTCATGCCTGGAAGCCAGCCATTTGGAAACATTTTAACCTCTTTTATTTTTCATTTTATTTTTATTTTTTCACCCTCCTTTTCTTCTCCAATTCTTTTTCTTTAAGTGCATAAATATTCTGTCTTTTTCTAATACAGTGTCATAGGAGTTATACAAGGAGGGATCTCAAACCATTTCAGTTCTAATAATCTTCTTCCAAAGAGAAAGAACAGGACAAATGGCTAGCAAGAAATTTATTATCTAGCATGCAGTGTGTAATTACCATAACTTAGAAAAAAAAAATCCACATGTTGGTGTGTTTGATTTAATGCCATCAGAAGTGTAAGGTTACATGAAATAAATGGCTAATTGGGTTAATTTAATAGTAGGTTAAATCTTTCTTTTATTTTGTGCTAAAGGAACATTAAAATGGTGCAGTTTTCAAGTGGTCTTGAAAAAGTAAAGCAGAGTTTCGTGATAAAAAAATATATAGCATTCCTACTGCTAGGTTTATGGTAGGAGTTACTGGCATTCTTCCAGTTCACCACATGAAAATCTAAGCTGCCTGTATAAGTACAGAATTTAGTGTTGGGTCTTAAGGTTTTGGTTGGCACATTGCCAAAGATGTTATGTATTTAGCTGGGAAAATTGCCTAGAAGTTAATTGAGAGGAAAACACTAATATACATCCTCCACCACCTTAAAAAATGCCACAGATACGCATAAGTTGCTGATCCTTGATAGGAGATGAGTGTTTGCAGTAAAGAATTCGTTTAGAAATGGTCCAAAAATTGACTATACTTTTTTTGAATCCTCTCAATTCTCTACATTTACAAATAATTTTTTTGTTTCCACTCTCTTTTTAATCTTTGTGCTTGAATCATACTTAGATGGGTCAGCAGCAGGCCACATTGAGACCATAGTTGTCTTTGGAGTGGGCAAAGCTGGGATGCAACAGATTTTGCCACCTCCAAGTACCAGGGGAGAGTAATTCTCCCTTTTTACCCTCCAAATTCTTCTGCTGGTGACAGTCCGAAAGCTTATAATGTGGCTGCTTGGCTTGCTACCACGACCACACAACAGATCTTGGAAGCTCTGATTACAGAGTGGGCCTTGACACTTAACAACTTAAGAGCAACAGATGATTTTTTGCTGCTATAGAACTGGATACACTGCACACTGTCACCTATCAGAGCATCTCAGGAGCACCATGTGCCTGGAAAAGCCCCATTGCACTGAGACCTCAGCTATTTGGTGATTTTTCATACTGCCAGAAAATTTAGGATTTTATTTTAATCTCAGTAAGTGAAACAATGTCTTTAAACTGTGTTGAATGAGTCTGGTTAATGATCACATCTGTAAGTAGGCTGCAGATCAGACAATAGGCTACCTTTGGGAGTAAGGAGGCCAAGAAACACAGGAAAACAAAATTAGAAGCTATGCTGAAAGCAAACGAGGAAAACGCTTTCTTCCAATTTTGACCAGCTGTCTTCTTTTGTACACCCAACTGGATGTTCCTGATGCACTGGTCTAGAGGAAACATGAGCAAAGTAGAAACAATGACATTTTGCTACTATATAAATTCAATCTCCCTTCACTTAATCCTGTTCTTATTGGGGCCTTGTGCTGAAAGCTGATAATTTTGATGGCCACTGAATAAAGCCAGTAGCTTGAATTCCTGCCACCAGCCCCCTTATAATGAATAGGGCTAATGAATGCTAGTAAGTGGTAGGAATCTGTGACCAGCTGCATCAAGGCAGGTAATACAGCTCAGATTTAATTGGGAGCAGGTATTGGAAGGCTGTATTACTTTAATTGGTGAGGGGGTTTTCTAAATGGAAAGGACAAAGTATAATGGACAAATTGTGCTGTACAATAGCACTTAAGCCGGGATTGTATGCATTCGTTAATCTGTTGAGGAATGAGGCAATTCTAAACAATTTTCTCAGTGAAACCAACTCCAGAAAGCTTGTCCCTTTTGTTCTCCCTTGGGAAAATGCAAGATTGAAACAGAAAATACCTTTACCGAGGCAATCATTTGCCACGTGTGGAAAGCGGATACAGCTGTAAACTATGAAAGAAGGATCTTTGTAGTAAAATAAAGGATGGAAAAAGAGATAAAGCTAGGGATAAGAGTGGTCCTGTCACTGCATCCAAAGAAGGACTAAAGTGATGACATTTACAGTGACAGATGAGACTGTAAAGAGAACTCAGGACAATTTAAAGAGAGAAATTTGATATTTAAAAGAAAGGGCTCTGATAATTAAAAGTAGCATTACATTAAACTGTTACGCATGTCATTAGTGACAGAAGGGAACTGGTACCTTTTGAAAAGTTAATGATTCACACAGACCTGCTCTTGAAACTTTGTATGTAGTAAAGTTCACTTGAACACAGCATACTGTATGCAACACAGCATAAATTTTCTCTGTGTTTCATAGTGGGAAATAAGAAAGTTATATGATAATATGGAAGGTGTACTGTAAATACCATATGCCAATGTGTGTACAGCGTGGGTGTGTATGTGTAGAATCGTTGTATGCTGGAGGTCCAAGGTAGAGTTGAAAACCCAGAATATATAAATATTGTCAAAAATGCTCATTCTGTGGAATCCTTGGAAAAGGCAGGGTGTCTTTTTCTCAAGGCACAGGTTCACACATTTTATTTTTGCCTTGTTTGTGTTTAGCTAGATCTGTTCAACCCAGTGCGCCTGTGGCAACAGAAGACAGATTAAAGAGTAAAGGTAGAGTGTATTTAAAATTAAACAACACAGCTCATGCAGCCAATTTATGTGACTGCTGCAGCTGTAATGGGTTAAGAGAGCATTTGTAACTGAGTTCTTCTAGCAGGGCTTTTGCTCCTGTATACTTCGTTACAGGTAGGAAAATGTGAAGGATTGTATGTCCCTCAGAGTTCATGTAGGCGGGTAGTGGGAGGAGAAAAACAAAACAAAAGGAAGCTGAAGTGAGTGCTGAATGGGCTTTCCCAGGATCCCCAGGTGGGTTTCATGTATTGCTTAATGCTGAAAATGAGACAAATTCAGCTTTCTGTAGTGGTTGTAAAGGATGAATTATCTTACACTTACTATTGTTTGCAACTAAGAGTCAATACACAAAGCTGCAGCTTATTTCAGAAATTCTGTCAGTAAGAACCATTTTGTGTTCTTCAATATTTTTTCGTTTTTACAGATAAGGATAGAATTTGGTCTAAAGCTCACAATTTTTTTTTATATATGCATAAACTATATTCTAGATTAAAACTGACAGGCAAGAGTAACATTATTAAATTCTAAAAAAGAGCATGAAATTAATATTTATCCATTCATGTGAAGAAGGATAAAAATATTTTTACAGAAATCCGTAGTTAACACTGTGTGAACTGTAGCAAAGGTTGCCTAAAAGTAGGTGATGTACACAGTAAAACAATCCACGATAAAAAAGCCAAAATGACACAGAGGACTACTTCTGTGATGAGTTATGATTTCCTTAGCTCTTTAAATAAGATGTTTGAACAGTGACAGTCCCAGAAGAATGCAGCTGGGAAATAACTTAGATTTTAAAATAAAACATTATTTATAGGATATGAGCAGACCTCTTTGAAATCCTAAAAAGATGTACTGATCAATCACTAAAAGTGTCCTAAGATCAGATTTATGCAATAGTCATGTTTATTTGATATGGAGAAAATAAAGCTGCTTAATGTCACCTTGTCTCCTGTCACATAACATGTGTTATCCCTGTAGAGCATCTCTACCCCTAATCACGTGACTTTAAAAAGCACTCAGGGAAACTTACCTCACAAAGGAAAAAGGAGTTTCTTTCAAAAACACCTGTGTTCCTGATCTTTACAAACAAGCAACAGCCAGAAAGTGCAATGACTTTAGCAGGATGCTTGAATGTTTTAAGGAGGCTGGGATAACAAATGCTATGTAACAACAGATTATCCTCTCTCTCAATGAGGCTCAGATAAAAATCTAGAACAAATTTAAAAAAAAACCCCAACAACCCACCTATTTTTTCTTTAGCCTGAAAAGAAATAGCCAAATTTCCTTAAAATTTGGATAGTTTTCTTCCTCTCGTATGTGTTTGGAAGTTATGTGATGAGCTCTGAAGGTATTTCTAAAAACAGTAGCCCTGTCACAAAGCCTCATTATTTATATATGCCTGCTAGTGCTGTTAACTTCTTATTCTTCAGACTAGATCCTTGCATTTTTCAATGTGACCTAAAGGAACCATAAGGAAAAAAACAAACCAGCAGTTAATTAACAAATTGAGAAAGGCCAGAGATCAGTATGCCTTGGCACTGAAGTCATTTAGAAGAAGAGCATGTGTTGTGCTGTACTAGGCATGTGTCATGCCTAGTTAATGTGCATGAATCATGACTTTGAGAAGCCAATTCTGTGGTCTTCAGAGTTAAGAGTTCTCCCTGGCACCCAGCCTTTACAGCAAAGCTGGAGAGCAGAGCTGCATGGCCTCTCTGACCTGCAACAAAGCCATTACACCATTTTAGAGTCTTTAACAAGCTGCTTTGTGGTATTAATAGCTGTTCATTACCAATTTGCCTTAGGTAAGGTTTGAAGAGAGAACCAGTACTGAATGGTTGCATGTTCTCTCACAAGATCCTGAAGCAGATGTTGCCACACTGCTCTGTGGCTCATGAACAGCAATAGTTTTCTGTTCCTGGAACACCCACGGTTTCCTATGCAAATTGGTATACAGGGTTGCTTATTTATGCTTGTGTATAGGAGGAAAAAATCTGTTCATTCATAAATTAAGTCTATTGATTATCTTCCTGAAATGCTATTCTTCTTGAAAATTATTGCATTGCCTGAGGGATTTGATGTAGGTGAGCCTGAGAGGAGACACTGCCAGTGGTAGCAACATGTGATCTTTGTGTTGAAGGAACATAAGGACATAGTCCACTGCATGTGCAGCTTAACACCTTTTGTATTCTACACCACTGTTTTTCAAAAATGGATATTTTTGATCTCCTTCATTTGTCAGCTACCCCTTAAAGGTCAGATTATCTTCTGCACCTTCCACTAGTCTGCATGATTAAATGACTGAGTAACTTCTGAGTGCTTATTTAGCTGCAGCTGGGGCAGTAGCCTCCATGCAATTACCATCATGTCTAGGTTGCACAAGGAATAAGCTGTGGGAAAAAGGCAATCTATGCCCTAACCAGGATGCCAACATCTCTGCTGAGTAACCCAGCACACTGAGACAAGTGGAATGCCCAAGCCGATCCCTGGTGTGACTCCTAGAGCCAAGAGTCTCGGTGGTCTCCCCAAGGAAATACTGTACTGCTCTACATCAGCGTAGGAGTGTTTTCTAATGGCCCAGTTTGCCTCAAATGACTCTGTCATACAGAGAAATAAAAGCAAGCTTCATGTGGTAGAAGTTGTAGGAAAGAGGATAAATAAAATCTGAAAAGTAAATAAAAAAGTAATCTATTCAATGTCAATCAGTCACTGGACTTAAAATCCATGTTTTTTCTCATTGCTACAGATCTTTTGAGATTTTGCTGTATTCATTTTGCAAGAGGAAATTCTTAAGAGGGATAGATAGAGTTTCTACCTCTATATATGTAAGATAAAAACAAAGATGAGTCCATGAGGTAATGTACCTTAGTATATTCATGCCTCTCCTTATTTTCTTGTAAGTGGTAGTGGTAGACTTCCTAGTTTTTTCTGATTACTTCCCTCATGATTTCATACTTTCAAAATAAAATAAAGTACATTCAGCATCCTAGGGTAGTTTTGGAGAAATGACAGAGCATATCTTTGCTACTATAGAAATTAATTTTCTCTGTCTATGCAGACACCTTGAGACCATTCAACTAGATCCAGCATTAAGTATGTAAATGTTATATTTTGTTCAACTGAAGAATGGAAAAATGCAAAGGCGAATTCTTTGGAAAGTATTCTTATTGTCAATGTAGACAATGATGAAAATAAAAAGAAATTGGAGTTAAATAACTTGAGTTAAAAAATGTTTTATTTTACTTCAGCTCCAACAAACATAAAACTAACAAAATGTGGAGAAGTAAAAGAAGTTGTATGTAATGTACTTGGAGTTCTTGAGGATCCAGTCAAAATTTCTACACTGACAGATTTTTGCTCTGCTTCCATGTCCTTACAGAAATTTGGAACTGTGGTTTCATACCCGATAGACCTATCAGACTCCCACTCACTGTGCTTGAGCTGCAAAAACATGCAGCATTGGGTGTAGAAAAGAAGACCAAATATTCCTGAGTGTGCCTGTGCAGTGTACTTTGCCATTTATTCTGGGGGAAGCCTCTGTTTACATGATAGAAATCACATGAGAAGTTTGGCAAACTTACTGGGAACCATTTACTTGTCAACACTACAAGGAGGATTTTTAACAATTGATTTTCTTAATAGATTTCCAGGGCTTCCATTTTTAATTTTAGCACTTATCTTAAAATTCTATCTTCTACTTCAGCTTAAAAATAACTCTACAGTGCAAAAGTACAGCTGGGAATGCTGATAACAATACAAAAGATATTAAAATCCCTAAGCATTTTAGATGTGGTTTAGATTTTGGAATGATGTTCTCTTTTCAGTTATTGCTATAACTGACTTCAATCTCTCTCTTTTCTCATTCATTAGCTTTATTCCCAGAAGTAGAGGCATTCCAAATATAATACTCTACAAGGAAACAGTGTAGACTTATCCCAAACACTTGTATTTATGACCTGAGAAATGGAAAGTTGAAAATTACTCAAGAATCATAGTAAGTAAGAGATTTTTTGAAACCTCTGGAGCCAAAATATCCTATGGGTATTTTGATTATGCAGCTTGTCTTTGAATAAGCAGTCATTGCCATATTAATGTTAATAAATAAATAAAATATTGTCTGTTGTGCTTCTAATGATGTTGCAGGTGGCAATTTATTTAAACTACTCTAAGAGTTTTTTTCCTATCTGAATTGGTCTAAATTTCTTCCCTTTCTACTAGGAAATTATTGTTCTGATTTTAGCATCAATTTCCCTTTACAATAGGAGAGAGCTGTATAATGTTTTTATATATTTATATCTGTTCCAACCTGAACTTTCCCAGTCTAACAATTGTTGATATTTTCTCTTTAGAAAAAGAAAATGTTTTGTTCACCATTTATAATATTTTTGGAAGCTGACAGAAAAATGCTTGACTGGGGTGACGGGGGGGTGGGGAAGAAAGGAATCACAGAATCACCAGGTTGGAAGAGACCCATCAGATCATCGAGTCCAACCATTCCCATCAAGGACCTGTCATACTTAGCCACTTCCAGTTTCCGAACAAGTGTTTTGTGAAATGAGTCATAGTAGATCCCTCTTGACACGTAATGCAGTATCTGACATCCTGAGCATGGATTCTCATTTTTGTAAATTCAATCACAGAATTATCTTTAACATATTCTTTTTTTTTTTTCTCGCTCTTTCTTCCAGTGTTTTGTAGTTTGGGGAAAAAATGTTATTTCTCTTCTGGGACCCATATTAGTAGCAGCTAATTCTTCTTATTCATTTATGTGGACAGAAAAGACTGATATTAAAACATATAATCTGAGGTTTCTTAGATTTTACTAGACATGGAGATGATGGTCTGCTATTTGCACTGTACTCAGGCACTCTGGAAAAAGGGTTCAGTGGAAGTATTCAGCAATAACAAACACGCCGCTTCAAACAAAGATCTTAATCAGCAACGATTTTGCATCAGGATGCTCTGGGATTTTGTGTGGCCAACAGCAATTTGTATCATCAGGGATACTCACCTCTCAGTGCTGAATCACACCAGAAAAGGATGTCTACTTGAGTGGGAAAGAAACTCATGATTGCTGTTTCTTTTTTTTTTTTCTTTCCTTTTTCAATTTTTGTTTCTAACTCTCTCTTCATGGTCCACTTAGACATACCTTAAATGAGAAAGTTTTGCTGTTCAGAATCTTGCATGCTAGCTGAGCACATGAAGCTGGTTGTATTGGAACTTGCATTGCAGTTAGTGACCAGCTGCTGCACTTAACATCAGTATGTTTCAACTAGTGCTCAATAGTTAATGCTTCACTCTGCTGGAAAGCACAGAGCTATATACTCCACTGCGGTATAGTTACATATTTATCTTCCACATTCTATAAGGCAAAACTTATTGATGTGTTTCTCTAATGATCTTATAATCCAAATACCATGTTTGCTGTCAATGAGTTATCTGATTCAAGAACCTTTTAATATTTTTTTAAAAAATTCTCTCTCTCTACTCACTCTTTCTCTTTTTTTTTTTTAAGACAAAGGTGAGGAGCAGCAACCTTCACATTTTAAAATCATTTATGCCTCTAGGGGACCAGTCATTATCCTGCAGTAGGCATTTCAAGTCAGCAAATCAATGGAGAAGATCAGGGATGAAGATGAAACACCCAGCTAGCCGTGACCTTTGCCACTTCTGTTTTTTTAAGTGTCCTTCAGTGTTGATCATGCAAAGAGTTGTGCTTAGGCTTATTTTACCACCAGCCAAGATGGAGAGAACTCATCCTTCTTTTGAACATATCCTTCTTTTCTCCAAAGGATTTTTGAAGCAGCCTCAGGTTTTGGATTAATATTTTGTCTTTCTCTTGCTCAAGACTTTATTATTTGCCTGAAGAATTTAATAATATTTCCTTTTCATTGTGTTGTAATGACCATGACAATAATCACATAAATGATCTGGCCTTGCAGCCTTAGAACACGGAAACTAAGTGCAGGTATGTCCTCATAAAACATTTTTTTTTCTGAAACAGGGCAAAGTATGACAAATGAATAATTTACCGTGGGGGTTGCTGAATATGGTTCCTTTAACACAGGGATGTATTCTGCTTTATAACAAAACATGGAGTGTGAAAGCATATCAGTGATTAAGAAGAGAAAGACTTCTCCATAAGGAAGTGAGCTACAGTATTCTCTCCATTGCTCTGCAAATTGTAAAAGATACAATTTATTTCATAATGAATGGAGACTGCCTACTATTTTAGTTATTTTTAATTTGGATCACCCTTGCAGTTGCCTATGTACAGCAGCAACTCAAAAGAATTTTGAGTGAAAAAAGGCAACAAAAAACTAAATCGTAATCTGTTTTTAAAAGAGATTACTAAATGTTATCCATATTGTGACACTCTGAAGAAAATATTTTAATGAGGGTGAGGAAGATCTCAGAATAAGGTTTCATGAAAAGTTCAGGAAATACAAAATTACTGACAAAAGTCTGTTGAAGATAGATACATTAGCACCTCATTTGAAACTCCTTAAATTTGTCTGATTTTAAAAAGTATCCAAACACTTATTTGAAAACATAAAGCCTTTCAAAATATTTCCTGTAAACCATCAGATAATACATACTCTAATCACCATAACATGTTCAAAACTGTACATTGGAGAGGTTGTAGGAGTTAAGGTTATTATAGTCACCAAAATACAGTGAGTCTTCTTTTGACTTTTGAAATTGACCTGAGTAGAGGGGTATCCATGCTTTCCAAACTTTATGCTCACATTGTGGTTGAAGGTGGAACTCCCTTTTGATATTATGAAGGAAAAGGCTCTATTGTTTCCAAAATTAATTCCATGGAAGAAGGAAGCATTTCCCCACAACTCATCCATTCCCTCTACACATGCTTTCACAGCAGAGAACAACACCTAATAATGCAATATATAGACAATTTCTTGATCATGTGACTTTTAGCATATGATTTAACATAACTGGTGGAACGTAGAATCATAGAATAGTTTTGGGTTGGAAGGGACCTTAAAGATCATCTAATTCCAACACCCCTGCCATGGGCAGGGGCACCCCAGCTAGATCAGGATGCCGAAGGCCTCATCCAATGTGGTCTGGAACACCTTCATGAGTGGGGTATCCAAAATTTCCCTTGGCAACCTCTTCCAGTGTCTCACCAATCTCATGGTGAAGAAATTCTTCCTTATATCAAGCCTAAATCTACCCCCTCCAGTCTATACCCATTCCCCCTCATCCTATCACCACAAACCTTTATAAACAATTCCTCTCTAGTTTTCTTGGAGGCTCCTTTCAGGTACTGGAAGGCCGCTATAAGATCTCCTCGGAGCCTTCTCTTCTCCAGGATGAACAAGCCCAATTCTCTCTGCCTATCCTCATAGGGAAGATGTTCCAGCCCTCTGAACGTCTTTGTAGCCCTACTCTAGACCTGTTCCAACAGTTCCATATCCTTCTCACGTTGAGTATTCCAGATTGGACATGATACTCCAGATGAGGTCTCAGAAGAGAGGAATAAAGGGGCAGAATCAACTTCCTTGACATGCTGGCCACTCTTCTTTTTATGTAGCCCAGGATACCATTGGCCTTCTGGACTCTCAGTGCACATTGCCAGCTCATGTCAAGCTTCTCATCGACCAGCACCCACAAGTCCTTCTCTGCAGGGCAGCTCTCAATACATCATCCCCCATTGTGTCCTGAAAACAGGCATTGCCCTGACCCAGATGTAGGACCTTGCACTTGGCCTTGTAGAACCTCATGAAGTTCACACAGTCCCACT
Organism: Piaya cayana; assembly: GCA_013389865.1. Taxonomy (NCBI): domain Eukaryota; kingdom Metazoa; phylum Chordata; class Aves; order Cuculiformes; family Coccyzidae; genus Piaya; species Piaya cayana. The sequence continues at coordinate 12,019 of WAAB01000597.1, forward strand.
TCTCCAGCCTGTCCAGGTCCCCCTGGATGACATCCCATCCTTCTGCTGTGGCAACTACATCACTCAGTTTAGTGTCATTTGTGGACTTGCTGAGGGTGCACTCAATCTCACTGTCTATATCATTGGTGAAGATATTAAACAGCACCGGTCCCAGTATGAAACCCTGAGGGACACCACTAGTCACAGATCTCCATCTGGACTTTGAGACCACTACTCTTTGATTAAGACCGTTCAACCAGTTTCTTATGCACTGAATAGTCCACCTATCAAATCCATATGTCTCCATTTTAGAGAGAAGGATGTTGTAGTGGACCATGTCAAAGGCTTTACAGAAATCTAGATAGTTCACATCCGTTGATTTAGCTGTGTCCACTGCTGCAGTCACCCCATTACAGAAGGCCACTTAGGTTGGCATACAGGGTTTTCCCCTGGTGAAGCTGTGCTGGCTGCCATTAATCTCCTCCATGTACTTTAGAATAGCTTCTAGGAGGATCTGTTCCATGATCTTCCCAGGCACAGAGGTGAGACTGACAGCTCTGTAGTTCCCAGGGTCATCTTTTCTACCCTTTATAAAAAGGGCACAGCGTGACCCTTCTTCTAGTCTCTAAATTATGTTATGCACTGGTTTAGATTAATCCTGATATTAAATCTCAAATGAGGTTTTAAGTCTCTTAGATTCCAGACTCTTGATCATCTGTGAAGATCTTAATTTATGAGACCTGTGCCACCCTTTACCTTGCTCCTCAGAAGATATGACCTATTGTCTCTCTATTTGTACCAAAGCTTTAACTGGACTCACCACTTCTTCGTACAAAAGAATGGAAGGAACATGGGAGGAAGACCACTGAAGACTTGTGTGTCTCCCATTGAGACATGTTTTTTGTTTGTCATCAAAATCCTTTTCTCTGTTCATTGAAGTTGAGCAAAAAGGATTTTGGTTGTAAAATCAAAGACTATATTCCATATTTCTGCACTAAAGATATTCCATCAGTGTGATAGGAGCTGCAGAATTTAAAATCTGAAGGAAAGAAATAACAATTAAAAAATAAGAAACGTTAATGAGGGTTAGATTTACCTCAAACCTAATTACCTTGGAAAATGACCTTCTGGGAACTGCTTCCATTTTGGAGATAAGCATGGTACCTTATTTATTTCCAAGTGTGATGAATACTACGTGTCAGTCAATGCCACCACACTTGTTTGCTTCAGGAGATTTCTGAGTAGCCTCTCATTGATATTTCCATATCCTAATCATGTGTGTGTCCTAATCTTGTGTTAGCATGTGATGACAGTTTATATACTTTCAAATGTGCAACTAACTGCTCATGCTATTATCAAGATAATTTAGGGCTTTGTAACTGAAGTTACTGTTATGTGAGTCAATTCCTTATTGGTGGTGGTACTGAAAAATAACATTTGAAAAATACTGTAAAAACATATTTAAGCAAATTTGTGCCTCTTCTGGATATTTGAAAGACCATTTCCTTACATTTATTTCCATCTTTCCATGTATTTCCCACCAGAGGTCTGTGTAGCTATTTATATTCGTATTTCTGTATTTCTTTTTGCTTAATCCAGGGATTAAGTCTTTTATTGATTCAACACGGTAACCTTTGGTTCTTAGTGGTTCTTTGGTTCCTTGAAAAATCACACAAACAACCCAAATTCTCACGTTTAAGCACTGTCAGTAGCCACTCTTTAGTCTTACTGCTACAGAAGACCTCATGATGCAAGTATCTCATTGTCACCTCTCAAGTGTAGTTACAACATTGGAGAATGTGGAGGCAGCATCGTCCCATCAAAGAACGAAGCTGCTAGGTCTTTGGTTCATTGTTTTACACTTAAAAAGTAGTCCTCACTGCTACTTTCACACCTTTATTCATTCACATATGAGACTGAAATAAGTAATTTTTGTTTTGCTACTTGTCTACTTTTCCAGTGTTTCTTTCTTTAGTGCTCAGTGCACATAATCTTTAATGATGGGCAGTTTGCAGATTTGTTTTTGTGGCTTACTGTTTATTCCCATGAGCTTGCTGGCCAAAGGCTTTTATTAACAGTACAAACTTCATTTTCATCTGTCAGGAGAGATTTCAAAATCTAAGGGTAGAAACAATTACATTAATAAAGCATATTTACCTTTTAGGCATGATAAGTACTTTATGATCTAGGAATAGTCAGATTTAATCACTGAGGCTGATTGTTGAGCAAGGCATTATTGCTAGATAGGAGGTATTATAAAACTGATCTGGAAAAAGTAGTTTGCGTTATCAGTTGCTTCTCTGTCAAACTTCTATCTCCCTAGATCAAGAAATGTAGCCCTTGGAAAATGAATATACAAAACAAATGTCTGTTGTACAGCAAGATGTTCTTTAATTTATTCCTTTTGTTTAAAAGTGATGTCTGTTTAGCACATTGGTTTAGATATGATTTAAAGTAGTTGACATGACAGATTGAAAACTTAAAATATAGCATGAATAATACACAGTAAATTTCTGTTGGGGTGTTTTTATTCACTAGGGAGACCTGAATAAGTTAGCAGCACTTGCAGTCACAACTTGTATACAGGGGAATAATTTCTACTTATTCCATTCTTCCAGGGAGTTAACTGATGGGTCCATGTGTGTATTTATATACACACATATATGTATGTATATCTGAGTGTCTGTATACATACATATGTACATGCATATATACACATATATACATATGCATCTTAGTCAGCTGACTGAGATTCACACACAGGCACACAATCCATGCAGTTTATTAACAGTTAGCATACCGTCTCTAAATGGACCTCACTGCAATTTGAGATGTGCCCTGCTAGGAACTAATAAGCAAATTTCTGCCTAATATTGGCAATTAATCAGCCATAAAACCATCTAGGATCAGGACTTACTGCCAGGCATAGAAGGCTCATACAGACTTCAATGAAACACAATATATGAATGAATTTGTCTATCAGTCCTATGAACTAATTCCTACCAAAACACTTAATTATCTACAGTACAGAAGCAATGCATCCATCTCAGAACCCGTTAGTGACTTTTTGGTTTTCATGAGCCATTTACCATAACTAATAAATTGAAGAAGTATTATTATCTCTTCTTGCCAGTGTCCTGTTTTAATTGTTCTTGTATACTTGAGCCAATATCTGTGCATTGGTTAGAGTAACTACATAACGGTTACATGATAAAAAGTTATCCTTATTGGCTGAACACTTTTCTTCTGTTGGAGAGGGAAAAATTGGTCAAACTAATAAAAGTAATAGCAGAAGTCCAAAAAACAGTGCCATAAAGGGATCTACCTTGCATATAGCAAAAGAATAAAAACCACAATTTCTAGTATGCAAAATATATATTTCATCTACCAGCAGTCCTGGCTGACTGGGGAAGTTTGTCTTGACTGGAGATTGGCAAACATGACACCCATCTACAAGAAGGGTCAGAGAGAGGATCCAGGAAACTACAAGCCTGTCAGTCTAATCTCAGTGCACGGGAAGGTCATGGAACAGGTCATCTTGAGTGCTATGATACAAGCAAGAGAACCAAGTGATCAGGCCCAGTAAACATGGAAGTATGAAAGGCAGGTCTTGCCAAACTAACCTAATCTCGATCTGTGACAATGTTACCTGCTTAACGGGTGAGGGAAAGACTGAGGATATAGTATACCTGGACTTCAATAAAGCCTTTGACCTAGTTTCTCACAGTGTTCTTGAGAAACTGACTGCCACTGGCCTGGACATATGCACCCTCTCCTGGATTAAAAACTCACTGGATGGCCAGGCCTAAAGAGTGGTGGTAAATGGAGTTAAGCCAGTCACAAGTGGTGTCCCCCAGGGCTCAGTGCTGGGTCCAGCTCTGTTCAATATCTTTATCAATGATCTAGATGAGGGGATTGAGGGTATCCTTACTAAGTTCATGGATGACACTAAGCTGGAAGGAAATGTCAATCTGCTGGAGGGTAGGGAGGCTCTCCAAAGGGATATGAACAGGCTGGACTGATGGGCTTGAGTGCTGTGATTCTCTTGAATTGTGCCAGGGGAGATTCAGACTGGATATCAGGAAAAAAATTTTCATGGAAGGGTTCATTGGGCACTGGATCAGGCTGCCCATGGAGGTGGTTGAGTCATCATCCCTGGAAGTATTTAAAAAACAGGTAGATGAAGTACCCAGGAATGCGATTTAGTTGTGGACAGGTGTGGTTGGACTTTATGTTCTCAAAAGTGCTTTCCAACTTAGTGATTCTATGATTCTATTTGCTCAGGTTCTATGAGCTAAAAATGGATTTATATCTGATATATGACTCTTTTTCTTCTAGAAGAAAACCTGTGTAACCCTTTCTAGTTTGAAATCATGTTAGAGGCCTTTTTGGCAGCATTAATATAAAGCCTGTTATGACACAAAACAAAAAATCACTTGAAAAAGTAATGCTGTTACTCACTACAGAGGAGTGATTTGTGCAAAGATAAGAAGTTTTGGCCTTGAGACACATACCAGTAAATTGGGTAGTTTTCGTAAGAAGCATTCTTGTTGAACTGTTTTTCTTTTCCACTTCAGTTGACAATATGGATCTGTAGTATTTTGTTGGATCTGTTGTGTGATAACACAACAAAGCCTGTGTTCTGCTCTCAGCAGTGCTATTTATACACGATAGCATTTTTCAAAGTACAGCTTTGGTGTTCTTCTACAGTTTTTTTTAAAAAATACAAGATAGCCTGCACCCTAAACAGATAAATAAATAAATAAATAGAAGCAGCTGTAAGTCAAATCCAACTCTGGATATTTTACTGACAGTAAAACCCCCTTTTTCAGCTTATTTATGGATGAAGAACTTTGTCTTGCAAATCATGTACTATGACCTAGAGTCCACTGCTTACAGCTGGAGAAGGCAAGATCTGCTAACTTTTTTTTCCTTTATCCTAATACTCTGGATGGACAACAAGGACTGTGTCTGACATTGGGCTGAAGACCGGATATGATTAGCTGTCATTTGAAAATCTCCACAGCAGTGAGGGCACAAGAGACTGTCTCAAGTGGGCAGCAAGAGCAGTGAAGGAAGCAGGTTAAGCATCTACTCATTTTTATTTGAAAATGTCTCGTAGTAAGGAAGTTCAGTATCACTGCTGAGCTTTTGTATTGAAGTATGTCTTTATGTAGTCTCCAGGAGAGGCCTTTCTGTCCTGGACACCCATCAGCTGTGCTCAGCCAGAAACTGAAGTGACACTTACTCATTGCTGGAAATCAGGGAGAAAGAAGGGATTTATGCTAGGGAACAGCAAAAGACTTGACTCACCATTAGACAGCAAAGAAAGAGGGGAAAAAGATTGCTTAAAAATTTAATACTGCTATATTATGGAATACACGGATCACCAAAATAAAACAAGACTCAGAATTCATGTTTTGCACTGTTTGGCAATGGCTACCTTTTAGTATCAACCTTTTAGTGTGGATGTATAGTGTGTCTGTTACAATATACTGGGGGACTACAAATCAGTACTAAATGCAGTCAATAGGTTATATTGTTGAGAGATGTGTGTGTATCATTATTTCCAGCAAGGACAAAAAGAGAAAAAACAATAGTAAGGAAGAATGTGCAACAGTTCATTAATAGCATGCTGCTTCCTTTAGAATCCCAATGTCCTGATAAAATTACTCCAATAATGGTACCATGCTTTTTCACAGTGCAGAATGAATATGTATTCTGAATAGATGGAGGAAACAAATTCACATGAAGGTAGGTAATTTCTATTATCCTATTTGAAACATTATTTGTTTTGGCTAATTGCAATCAGAGGAAAATCTATTAACAGCTGTAGTGTCATAGATCTGCTTTTCTCTTAATTCACGATAAATCAGTAGTTCATGGACAATTTTACTTCATCCAATGCATGCAGACATGGAAATACAACCATCATAGAAAATGTTCTGCTGTAAGCAGTAGGGAGAACAAGTCTTTGCTAAAATCATTCATAGCACCTTTAAGTTCCCTCTTTTCCTTCTTCCCTAAATAGAACCTTTAGACCTTGTGGTAGCTCTCAGAATAGTAAAGATTGTTCCTTTGTCACCATTAAATTTTAGGCCAGACATTAGGAAAAAATTTTTCACAGAGAGGGTCATTGGGCACTGGAACAGGCTGCCCAGGGAGGTGGTTGTTTCACCTTCCCTGGAGGTGTTTAAGGCACGGGTGCACAAGGTCCTGAGGGACATGGTTTGGTGTTTGATAGGAATGGTTGGACTTGATGATGTGAGGGGTCTCTTCCAACATGGTTGTTCTATGATTCTATTATTCTATGATTCTATGAAATATCTTTCCTCAACAAAACCACGTTCTTACAACTAAAGGTCACATGAAACTGTGTTGTGCTCAGGATCAGGGACAGCACACTGAGGGAAGAGGTTGCTGAAAATTTGCAAAGGCTGGAGACAAAGGTAGAGATTGCCTACCTAGACCAGCCAACAGGTTTGTGAAAGCTATAAATTTAGGGCAACTGTTAAGTCTCTTAGTGAATTACGCTTTTCTGCTTGCATGCACTGGTTGGTACTCAGCTTTACTTTTCTTAGTTCTTCATAAAATCATTTGAAAGTGAGGATATGCTCATATTGCTCTTCCTATCTAGTAATGATCAGTCAATATAAGGTAAAACTACTCCTGCTAATTTTCTCTTCAAAACCAACTGAAGCAGCATCTGGTTGAGGCTTCCACTGACACACCAAACCTCATTTTAAGGCAACAAAAAATAAGCCATGAAGTTAGTGCACAGGTGAAGTGACAAAATGCTGAGATGGCTACAGTTTGATGGATATAGAAGGTTTTGGTCTCTGAAAGGAAAATAATTTCTTTCCAGACTAGTAAGCTTCTTTGGAGAAGTCACTGTCATAAAAGACTTTCACCCAAGCAGCACAATATGTGTGTTCCTCCAGGATGCCTTGAAGTTCAGTCCTAACTGAATTTATTATGGTTGTAATAAAAATGCAAGTAATCATGGAGTTAGAGGCAAAGTTCTTTCATGAGTTTCAGTCTGGTTACATGGGAGCAAAAAATAAAGTGATTAATAAACTGATTAACTTATAAGGTGAAAGGAGGATTTAGAACCAAACTTGGTATTGAAGACTGCTTTCCTTTGAGCTAAGCCTAGAATACATGACTTTCAATGGCATTGCATGTACTATTTTACTTTGAATAATATGCACCTTCTTAGAATATAACGCTGTTAACTACCATAAAAGAAGAACTTATTCAAATTGTTGACACAATGAGAAAACACTGAAAAAATTCTCAGAAAACATCTGTGAAGTTGCTAAGTTTATGAAATTTCAGAAGAGGGCTACAGAGTGATGCTGTCTGTGCAAATAATCACGATTTTGAAGGTCAAAAGTAAAATACATGCAGGAATAACTGAACTGTTTAGAAGGAAGTAAAAAACTGTGCTTAGGTCTTGAGTGCGGCTGTGGAAAAGAAATTGTGAAAAGTTTGTAAAAGTACATTATAGCTTTTGTTCAACCAGCTGATAAAGTTGGACAAAACAATCAAACTTTTAGATATACAAGACCATTCTCAAGCCATAAGTAGAAAAAATAGAACTCCATAGTAGCAGTCACAATTATTTTTAAATAAAAAGTAAAGTTCACTATTGATGTGCTTTAATGAATGATATTGAGACAGAAGACAGTAAGAAAAACAGTGTGTATTGACATTCATTGCAGTAAAATCCTATTTTTTGCTTCCAACTAAGCATTATCAAGGAATTTACTAGAAGTGCAACAAACATCATTTGTCGTTACATATCTACATTTTTTAATGGTAAATAACTTTTTATATTGCCCTAAGTTATGCCTGCAAATATTCTTTAAATTATCTTGAAACATTTCTTCCATATATTGCAGACAAAGGAGAAGCTTGATTTTGATATTTTCTTGCTTCTAAATGTCATACAGAAGTATCTGTGTTTATTTCATGGTTTAAACATGTATAAGCTTTACATTTTCTTTAAATGAGGACATTAAAAGCAAATATCACATTTAAGCAATGTTGCTGCCACAGAAGCAGAAAAAGAAATTAGTACAAAATTTAAAACTTAATGATAATTTGAGTATTTTGGTAATTTGGATAAAAACATTACTAACTTCTAGTGTGGAAGTGCAGTGGCAAAAAGTAGATGGGTGCCACATTGGCCCCAAGAGGACTATGTGATTCAGTATCACAGAATCACAGAATCACAGAATCACTGGGTTGGAAGAGACCCAACGGATCATCGAGTCCAACCATTCCCATCAAACACTAAACCATGTCCCTCAGGATCCCGTCCACTCCTGCCTTAAACACCTCCAGGGAAGGCGAATCAACCACCTCCCTGGGCAGCATATTCCAATGCCTAATGACCCTTTCCGTAAAAAACTTCTTCCTAATCTCTAGCCTAAATCTCCCCTGGCGGATCTTGAGGCCATTCCCCCTTGTCCTGTCCCCTGTCACTTGGCAGAAGAGCCCAGCTCCCTCCTCTCCACAACCTNTGCTGAGTACAGAGGGAGAATAACCTCCCTGGACCTGCTGGTCACACCGTTTCTGATGCAAGCCAAGATGCCATTGGCCTTCTTGGCCACCTGGGCACACTGCTGGCTCATGTTCAGTCGGCTGTCAACCAACACCCCCAGGACCTTCTCCTCCAGGAAGCTTTCTAGACAGACTTCTCCTAGTCTGTAGGTCTGCATAGGGTTGCTGTGCCCCAAGTGCAGGACCCGGCATTTGGCCATGTTAAACCTATGTTCAGTGGGTGTTCCCTCTGTGCACAAGAAAATCCAAGTGAACTTCAGGTGAATGAAACCTCAGCTCCCAGCAAACAGAGGCTGTTTGAATTTTCCATCTAGTGGAAGTGGATGACTGACTGGAAAATACGTCAGCATGAAGCAGGGCAATAAGGGGATGGTTTGGAGTAAGAAAACAAGTAATTGAAGGATCCCTTGGAGATATCCATTGAGGTGCTCAAGCGTATATATGCCAGTGCATGCTGCCTGAGGAACAAACAGGAGGAACTAGAACTCCCAGACAGACATTTATGGTATTATACGAGTAACTATAACATATTGGGGAACCTCACATGACTGGAGGACTGTGAAGGAAGGCCCTGACAATACATACACAAGGATGTTGAGAGAGTTGGCTGACGTAGTTGTGAGGCTGATCTACATAATCTTTGAGAAGTCATAGAGTTCAGGGCATTTCCCAGAAGACTGGAAGATGCAAATTTCACCCTCTGTCCACAGGAAGGATCCAGGAAATTTTTAGGCCCATTAGTCTTACTTCAGCCCCTGGGCAATTAATGGAATGAATACTTCTGGGGGTTATCACAAGTCAAATGAACTACTGACTGGGGAAAACCAGCATAGATTACCCAAGGATGAATCATACTTAACAAACCTGATTGCTTTCTATCACAAAATAACCTCCTTGGCTGATGTTGGGCATTCAATACAGTTTCCCACAGCTTCCTCCTAAAGATACCAATGTATTATAGTCTAGATAAGTGCCCTGTGCAGTGGGCAGAGAACTGTTTGGCAGGTTGCACCTGGAGAGTAGTGACAAATAAGTCCTTTTTGAACTGACAGCCAGTCAGGAGTGATGTCCTCCAGGGGTGAATATTGAGCCCAGTGCTGATTAATATCTCCATAAGTGATCTAAACGGTGGAATCAAGTGCACTCTGGTGAAGTTTGCTGATGATATTAAACTGAGTGGGGAAGTGGACATTTTGGGAGGAACAGCCACCTTGAAGGAAGAACTGGATAGTCTGGAAGAGTAAGCTAACAAGAATTTTATGAAATTCAACAAGGACAAATGGAAAGTCTTGCACCTGGGAAAACATAATCCAGAAGCGCAGCAGAGGCTGGGATCTATCTGGATAGGGAGCTCCATACTTTACTTAGCACTTGTCAGGCCACACCTGGAATAATATGTTTCGTTTGGGTCCCCACTATGTAAAAAAGATTTAGAAATACTCAAGAGAGTCCAGAGAAGAGCTACAAAGATGAGTAAAGGACTGGGAAACCTGCTGCATGAAGATAGGCTTAGAGAACGGGGATTGTTTGGCCTTGAAAAAAGAAGACTTAGGGAAGACCTCATCAGTATGTTCCATTATTTAAAGGGTATTTTGAAAGAAGATGGAGACTCCATTTTTAGAAGAATTCACATGGAAAAGACATGGGGTAATGTGTGCAAATTACTTGTGTGGAGACTCTGACTGGGTAGAAGAAGAAAATTTTACCAAATGAAAACAATCAGCCATTGGAAAAATCTCTCCAGGGAAGTGGTGAATTTCCCAACACTGGACATTTTTAAGATTCAGCTGGACAGGGTACTGAGCCATCTTGTCTAGACCATGCTTTTGACACGAAAGATTGGACTAGATGATCCTTGCAGTCCTTTACAGCCTGGTGTTTTGTGATTTTATGAACATTCATTAATAGCAGAAGATTCAATAAATACATCCATAGTTCAACGAGTTGTAAGAGAAAATGTATTTAAGTCACTCCTGATTAAATACAAGGAAAGTAAATGGAATTTTTTAATAAGATTTCTGTAAGTCAAAATAGAAGGTACCACAACTTATCATTTGGTGAAGCAACTGTAATGTCCTTGATTTGTCTTTCTTAACACAGATTACACATTTAAAGTGTCTGGTTTCAAGTGTTCAACAGGTTCTAATGAAATACACAGGAGGGGAACAGAGATAATCTATTTTTCCACCCTAAGTTCAGCTAAAGATGGCTGCAGCAAACTTCCTTGCCCCCACTTTAGAGATACAAATTGCCTTGGGCTGAGAAAAAGAATCTATAATTCCAAATCCTGAGGAACTGATGGAGAAAACTGAAACCCACTGAAACAGGTGATAAAACCAGCATTTCCGAAGTCTTCCAGAACTAGTGAAAAAAGTCTGTGTGTATATAAAAAGCATTACAAAAACATATCCAAATAACCATGTCAAATATAATTTCTCATTAGCCTTATATAGGTAAAAATATTTAGCAACACTAAACAATACGGTATTCAAAATATAGAACATCTAGTTTAGTGGAGATTAATTTTTAACAAGAATTCCTATGCAGTAGGCAGATAGTTCCCACATTCCATTGTGATTGACAAGCCTGACATATGGAATAGTTCACAAATTCCCAGGTGACTGACAGATGGAGAATAGAAAGGCGGATAAAGTTGCCTAGAGAGCTGAGGACGATTTCATATTCAGCGGTTTTGATCAAAAGGATTCCAGATCTCACACTAAATTTAGCACCGCTGGCAATTAGTGCATGATTTATTCAGTCCTTTCATTTGCTGGTTGACAAATGGAAAACAAGCACAAAATTAAAAATAAGTTTATTTCCAGCATTTTGGATATTTAAAATGTGTGTGTCTTTGTTTGCACATAAATTAACATGAGATGAATTTATAGTGAGATTAAATCTGAAATGGAGATGCAAGCAATAAATAAGAGCTTTTTTATGTATCTTTCGGGCAGAACAGGTGTTTGAATTAAGAAATACTAATATGTTTAGCAGCATGACTCCACCTTTAGCATTAGGGAGTTGGTGCTTCCCTAAATTTAGAATAATCTTTCTATAATTTAAGATTCTTTCATAAGCTTCCAGCATAGATGACCATCTGTAAGTCAATACTAATGCTTTTTAGACCAATAATAATAAAGAAAATCTATTCACATGTTTTCTGAACACAAATGAAGAACTGCATTTTTCCTACTGATATGTCTGCATAATTCTTACAAGTGGCAGTTAAACACAAACACAGTGTATGGTAATCTTCCCAGTGAAGTTCCACTCTTTTATGAAAAAATATAGAGGAAACTCTTCAGATCTTTGAGTAAAAAATGGTGAATATAAAATTCCTGTTTCTCATCCACTCTACTCATTTTTGCACGAAGAGTCATTCACTCCGAAATATCAAGCTCCTGAGAACCCTTTGGACAGAATACGGTAATACCTTATCCAAAAATGGCAAGCACAGCATAGCACAACCACTTCTGGGGGCATCTAAAAGATCGGAAACTTCAGGCACATGCATCCAATGCAGAAAACAATTTCTCATATAATATGAAGAATAATAAAAATGTTCATTTTTAAATCTAACCCTGAATTTAGCATGAGCTTTTGCTCCTCTTCTGAGAGATAATGCAGGCAGTGTAAGGCCCTGAATATATCTTTTAAATACCTAAGTACAGTTTAGAATGGCTTGTGGAAAATACCATAATTTGCAGCCTGTAAGTCTACAATATGCTCTCTTTTATAACAAATAAAGAGATATTAAGGTAATCTGCATGGAAAAAAAGTCACTACTTTTAGTGTAAAGGTGGAGGCAACTGATGGTAAATGTCTTAAATCCTATGAGATAGCAGAGCTTGAAATGAATTGGGAATAAAACCTGCATTCCACCATTATTACCTACTTATAATTGAAATACTTTTAGTTTTGTTGTTGTGGCTTCAGAAACTTGGAAATAATAACAAACAGAGGTGCAGTGTAACTTTGTTGTCACAACTATCTTATTAGAAAGAAATGTGTGTTTCTAATGTCTCCATGAAGATTCTCAACCCACTTTCTACCTTTTGGCTTTAGGAAGTCAATGATTTAGCATAACACTATCGCAGCACAGCCCAAGGAGCACAGCACATTTTGTGCTTCACTGCACTCTGTTTCCCCTCTTCACAAGACCCTGTGGCTTAATATTGCCATTTTCTCCTCTGGATATATTTTCCTTGCTCCCAGCAGCAACCCAATGTAATTCCCAGAAAAGCAGACTCAGAACAGTCATGTTTTATTTTTCTTTTACAGAATTCCCTCTCCACTCCTCTCATGCACTAGAGCAAACTAAAATCATTGTCTCTCCAGAAATGTGAGTTCTTTCAGACTTTTCTGCACCTCTGAAAGATGATAATTAAACCTCCCATCTCCTCCCTTCCTTCATAATTCTTTTATCATTTAAAAAAAAAATCTATCATATCTCCAGTACTTACACCTGTGTGCTATGAATGTCAGTATTTGGCTGAATGTGCAGAGTATCCATATTCCTTGGGGGAAGGGATGAAGAAGAGGAAGAAGACACCACAGAAAAAAAATATGTGCACTGGGTCATCACTGGTGAGTCTAGAAAGATAGACTTTGTGTCTGCTAATTTAAGTAATACTATTTCCCCCGTCTTCTCCAAGTCCTAATAGAAAAGCATTTCATCACGGAATCACTAGGGTTTACATGTCTATAGAACTTTCACTCTGTCCAAAACAGTTGTCCCATCTTTAGGGATGGGAGAGAAGTTGGCAGGACTGAAAAGGGAAGTACCACCTGCTCACAAAAAACTTCTGGGAGTGTACGAGTCTAGAAAAATTGCCCCATTTGGGATCAGTGGAGAGGAGAGATGTGTTGTTATATCCTCTATTACACCTAAGCAGCAAATGTTGCCTTCTTTCAAAAAAAATGCAGACTTCCTATTTTCATGGGCAAGACCACGAAGATACTATTGCACGGAATGCCCTAAGTCCGTAGGCATTTTTTCAGGACACACCTGTTTTGCTCTTTTCAGTATTTCTCTATGTCCTTCTTAGTTTTTTTTGCCTTTTTCTGACAGACAGGAAGGCAATGGTTAATGTTTTCCAATAAGGCAACATCTTTTTTTATTTGTAGCTACATGGACTAAAGACATGAATATAAAACATTATATGACATTCTGTAAATTCAAATTATACCAAGCAGGCTGGATCCAATCCAGACATTGTATTTTTTATGCTTCTGTCCTGTGGTTACCAGTGCTTCAATGTTCTTCGTTATTCTGTGACATGTATTATTGCTAGCTTTGTACAATATGCTAGAAAGGGGGCTGAGTTGAACTGGAAATTGAGTTAATCCAATGCCAAATAGACTCTGCCCCTACTTTGTTCTCATGATTGCTCTGAGTTGTCTCAGTGGCACTAAAGAGTTCCCAATATCCACGTTATAGTATTTTCAGTGTTCTGCATAAAGCAGATTTTGAACTCTTGAGTTAAAGCTCTACCCTGTTCTTTCGCCAGTTGTGCCCTGCACCTACTAAGTGCATATTCATACCAGAGCTGGCTAAGTAGTAATAGAGGAATCGAAGAGGCAAATAATTCTTTTCCTCTTTGTGGATTGCTTACCCTGTATGCAACAGATTACTGATAATGAATACTTCATTTTTTTCCTGTGTAGTTCAGATGGTTCATTTGGAGAATTGTTTACTACATTTACTGTTTTCAAATGGCATTGTTTCTTCACCATGACTAAACTTTTAAATGGGAGACTAGGAGAATAATGAAGATTATGACTCCACTGGTAGCAAAAAAAAAAATCACATTTGAGTCACATCTTCATGAATCTGTCTTTCATTATATGACCAGCTGGAGTTTATATCCATCACTATTTTAGCCTCTGCTGATTTTTCACTTCATCATAATGTTTTGGTTAAATTCAAGAATCCACTTTCTGGGCCAGATTCTGCTTTCAATTATGTCAGTGTAAATCTAGAGGAAACTCAATGAAAGCCAGGGAAGTTATTTTTATTTATTCCAGGATAACATAAAATGGTGTCTGACCCCCCTGCATGTGCTGCTATGTCCCTTCTATTCATCTTTAAAATCTCGGTATTTGTTTACAGACACTTTACAATTTTACCAAAGAGCCCTTATCACTTGCTCCATGTGTGTTGTAAGGAAGAAGAGAAGAGTTCTTGCCTGATATTTTTTTCCTAACCCTTTTATTTTTCTCTCCAGACACTATATTATGTGTTTAACTACTTAATATTATTTCCTCCCTGTCCACCCATCTGTTTATTTTAGTTGCTTCTTCCTCTTGGCTGGCTTCTGTATAGACTCTCCCCATATGCCCACTAGGAATGTGAATGAATATGATTAACAAGCACTGAAATGCACAAGTAAGACCCTATTTGAAACTCTGTTTCAAAATCTGTGTACTGTGGATGTTTCAGACCATATCTGTTTCTTAGCACATTAAATACACTTAACATAGGTGTGCAAATGAGAGCTAGTCCACACTATGAGAGTGTGTTTCCTTGAAACCGACGAGTAACTCTCGTGACTTGATGTTTCCTGCCCAATAACTGTCTTCATCCATTGCAGCAAGACAGTGGCTAACAGCTCTGCAGAGTAGCATGTGCTGTGCATTTCTATCTGTGTGACAGATACGCAGAGCAGAGTCCTGCCAAAGCCTCTGGAAGTGTCATATCTTACATGGGTGTTGCAACTTCCTCTGCCTCTTCATAAGCCCTCCTACTGCTGAATTCTTCCAAAGCACCCCTAGGTTTTGCACATATGTTTCAACCTTGTGTTAACTTCTTTTCATGAATGTACCTTGTGGAGATCCCCCTGGAAAGGGTTTCCTGTTTTATCAGTTTGCCATATTTTCCTCAGAGTCTTAATTTCTTAACTGTCTCAACCTGTTTCTTCACCTCAGCTCATAAGGTCTATGATATGTCCCTGCAAAGACACAGGCTTCCAAAGCTAAATATATTAAGTTCTGTGACTAGGAGTAGGTATTGGTTAAGGCAGTTAGATGCTGAATAGAGGTACCTTGCTTTTCTGAATGCCCTGTTTGAATAATCGTAAGGATGATGTTCAGAACTGTTTAACTCTTTGCCAGTAGATTTTTGTCTCAGCTGTGTGCAATGATAGCACACAATCTATCCCACAAAGAATATTTTCTACCATGTAAGGGATGTTCCAGCTCCCAAACCAGCTGGCCTGTTTCTGTACTAATACTCAAACAGCAGAAAGCTGCTACTCATGATTTTTCTGCCTTCAGAAATGATAGTACCTGTCTTTCATACAGTTTGAACTTATCCCTAACTGGAAGAATATATATAGAGCAAATGGAGAAAAATATTTGGTTTTCACTTTGGGCAGGAAATTGAAAAGGATTCATTTTCAGTCAACCTGAAAAATCGGTTTGTACAAGTGCTGCCACAATTGATCAATTCCTTGATCACTGTCTTGATACTGGAAAACCCTCACTACAAATAGCTTTCAGTGATTATTCATTTACATTTCCATAGTAAATTCATTTTATTTTGTTTGCATCCTCTTTATGCTTGAACTCTGCAAGTTTGATTTAATCTTACTGGCACCACTCTTTTATGGAAACAGACCTTTAAAATCAGCTGCTGCAGACTGCTTACACCAGGAAGCCCAATCACAAGGACCGCATCCATCCAACAGCAACACAGAAATGGTGCCAGCCAGCTCATGACTGTTCACTGTTTAACTCTACAACTTAAACAGAAATCCAAAGACAGAAAGTGTTTGACTGTGTTTAAGGGGACAGTGCATATATTTCATAACTGTAAAAGGAGGCAACTAATAAAAAATACTATTTTCCTGAACAGAATAGGAAACGAAATTAATAAAACATACTATTAACAAACATTTACTTATGAATGAGTCCTATGTGTTGATCAAATTCCAGAATATGCCCAGGGAAATCCTGGCGAAAAATCCAGAATGCAGTAGGACCTCAGTTCCCCAGCTGTATGTGAGTCTGAATAGGTGAATATCTCCATCAGCTGGACTCCAAACCTGCCACATACTATGGAGTCTTGGAAAGAAAATTTGTGTCTGTAAGTGGTTACATATTTGGAACCCATATTTTATAATTAATGATGAAGTCAGAACTAAATGGTTGGTGATAAAATGCTAAAATTCAGATTATGAAATTTGAAAACATATGGTAAGATTTGGGTGAAATCCAATGGAATAAAGTAATAGGATTTTGTACAAAGGCCATAGAAGGGAAATGGAAAATGTGCAATGATAAATTAATGTATGGTCAAGGGTTACCTGTCCTATCCAGCAATATATACACTAGAAAATAAAAAAAAAATCAATGTGGGTAAATAAAGATGTGAAAAAGTAATTAAGGGTTGAGACACAGGCATATGTGAAGCATAAAACACCCAGGTATGAGAGAGATCTGGAAATATTAGAGAATTAACTTCACCAAAAATTATGAGGAAAGCAAAGGTGAAAAATGAAATAAGATCACAGAAAAGTTTAGATATATATTAAGACATTTTTCAAGTGTCTAAGGAATGGGAGGTCAGTGCAGGAGGCAGCAGTGACTCAAAGAGAATAGAAGGGTAATTTATTGAGAAGTAGATGCTTCAGGAGAGTTAAATGTTTTCTTTGATTTATTTTTCATAAAAGGAACAGGGGACATATGCCAGGAACAGACAAATACCAAAGGAAAACAGGATCATGCCAGAATAAAAAAAAAAAAATCAGAAAACTTTGGCATAGGCTCCTAGCTGGTGGAAATCTTCCGGGTTCCTTTGCCCTCTGCAGAGGCAGTTAACCCATTAATGTGGTTAAGAAAGTTTAATTCCAATATTTCCCAGATCTACTTGGAATAGCTTAGAGAAGTATCCAAATGTTTTCATATTCTGTTTTTTGTTTCTCTATTTACTGGTTTAACTGAGAGCTTGTTTCACATGTTTCAGAGTAGACTTTCTATTCCCCAACCTATTCACTGCATAAACTTACATACAACTTGAGGATGCTAAATACAGGTTTGATGTATGTTGCTTTCTATCATAGTTCTTTTGATAAGAGAGTAATATATAAGTACAAAAAAACCATACTTCAGACTGGAGATTCACAAAAAAAAATGGGGAGACTATTTTGACCAACACCAATGTATATGATTTATGGGACACAGAATATGTTTTCCTTTTGGTGCTTTCAGTGCAGGGACTGACTACATAATCCTGCAAGCATTACATAGTGTAACACTTCGGCTGTGAGCAGTGAGATGTGTGATGGTGGAGGAGCAAGTTAGAAGTTCTGTAAAAGAAGAATCCTGGGTGAATGTAACAATTTTTGGTAGCACATTTAATGAGTCATCGTACTGACTCATAGGACTTTGGGATTCCATAGCTTGTCAGGGTCAGACATACTTCAGTACCCCCTGAGAATCCAATGGTAGAGCAGTCCTAATGTACCATTTTGCATATGTAGTGCCATGTGTGCACCAGGAAATGTCTTTTTTTTTCCAATCAGTCCTGCTGCTAGGGCTAGATGGAGAGGAATCTTTCTCTTGTGACCAAAATCCTGGGTTTTAATTCTGTTTTCATTTGACATGTTAGTTTTCACAAAGTTTTAAAATTAACCCTTTTTTTTATTATTTGGGTGGATTGACTTAAGCAAAACATTTCCATTGAGCCCTAATTATTAAAAATCTGCTGCCAGTGACATGTTACTCCTATATGAGAATCTATGGAAAAGTACTTAGTGTTGACACCTGGGTCAGGACTTTGTGGTCACATTCACTGCGTTGGGCTTGGTAGGAAGAACTTGAAGGAGAAAGAGATTCCTGGAAACCTAATGCAGTAGCTTGTGGCTCTGT
The DNA here is from genome assembly GCA_013389865.1 of Piaya cayana. Classification (NCBI taxonomy): domain Eukaryota; kingdom Metazoa; phylum Chordata; class Aves; order Cuculiformes; family Coccyzidae; genus Piaya; species Piaya cayana. The sequence goes on from WAAB01000597.1 coordinate 30,439, forward strand.
TTTCCTCCCTTTAAGTACTCATCAGGAAGACAGTGAAAGAGCTACCTTACTTGCTTCACCCTGATCACAGAAAGAAATGTGAGCCTCTAAACAGAGTGAGTAGAAAAAAGTGTATTCTGCAGGTGCGGCATTGCCAGTAACAAAATGGAAATTTACAAGCCAAATTTTTTGTGAAAACATTTTAATCGTTCTCACACAGCTCTAAAATTAGCCTCAGTGACAGAAACCTAAACTTAGTTAATGTATTTGTAGCTGTAAGGTGTGCTGTTTTATTTATGAACGGTGAATATTTTATAGAGTTGAATGAATACTGCAAAAAAAAAAGGAGATGAATATTCACTTCAGTTTTAGAAATGGGCTGCTGTGTTTATGCCTCTTCTATGATCACTTTCGATGAACCTTTTAGTGACTGAAATTTTATTCCCTTGAACTGTTATCAAACTGCACTGTCTGAGGGCATTCAAGGATAGTGAATATAAAACTCAAACTGGATGAAACATATAAGGGCCTGACCATATTTGTTGCAGCAAGGATAAGGTTGCATGCAAATGTAGTCACTAGATTTGGAAACATATTTTCAAGCAGAACAATTGTTTGGGTTTTTTTTCCTATACTAAAACGCTATTTAATCAGCATAAGCAACTTACAGTAAGGCTGATTTATTTCTGAAAAATTGAATTTTTAGAAGAAATATTTCAGCAAGGCTGAAATGTCCTGGTTTTACACTTTTAGAATGCAAAGTTTCGTTTTTTTAAACTTTGAAATTTCTTCTATTGTTGAAATATATCTCTAATATACTACCAAATATACTTCCACATGTAGTGGAAGAAAAGCTAAATGTTTTGACTGATAAAAAATAGTTATTTTTGCAAACATAATTTGATAGAAATTTAAAAATAATCCCTTTTATGTGGGAATTTTAGACCCTTCAATTGCTTGTTAATCATATTTTGTCAGCATTTGTACACTTTCCAGGAAAAAGAAGATAAAGAATAAAATATGAATTTTTTTAGGTATGATATTGTTATTCAGTGCACTGAAAATGTCATATATATATATATATGTATGGGCTGTGTATGTGATGCTAACAAAATATCTCCTAGGCAAATTTTCATGACAAGATGTCAGTCACAGGAGAATGTTTCTTTCTTACTAGGTCAGATATTTAAAGGCTTTTTAGATCAATTAATTAGAGGTAAACTATAAGGAAAATGCTTATAAGAAAGAACAACATGAAGAATTGCTATGGGTCTTGTTTTGATAAATGTGTTCACTTGCCCATAGCATGCTAAAAACAACTCCATGTATCAGTCACCCTACTTCATAGCCTGATATGTTAGAGCAAACCTACTCACCTACCTTTGCTGCAGCCCTGCTCTATGCACTTGTACACATCCTGAGGCCAATAGAAGTGGGGAGATCTGTGCTACTATCCCCGTCTTTGTTAGCTGGCCACCTTTGGCATCAGGGTGGAGTGAATATCTCAGGTACTACTGTCCAAACCCTTTTTGCTGAAGTGTCTGTGGTTTTGCGTTTGTTTCTTGACTACTTAAGGCAATGAAAATCTTTGTATGATCCCCTACTTCTGTTTAATAAGGAGATTCTCTAAAATTACTGGCCAGAACCATGATATGTGAGCAAGTTAAAAGTGAGAGATGCACAAGGTTTACAGTTTGTTAACACCTATGCACACCTGTGACTTATGTGTAAGGGAAAAATAATAAAATTGCAAACTCTGCTTAAAATTAAAACTTAACTTGAAGATCCTTGCCCTAGGATAAGCAGTGGAAGCAGGGAATGATTCTTTGTGATAATGACGTGAAGTTCGTCTTTCCCAAGCCCCATAGCAGCAGCAGCAGGACCTGGCTGCACAATCAGTGTGCCAAACAGTCTTTCCCTCTTACGTCATCCCTGAGTGTTCCTCCGTCTCTGGAATATGCTGACCCTTTAGTAAGGTGATACATAATCTGAAATTTCAAGCTTTATTTTTCTCAGTGTCTTTTCTTTAAATTTGTCTGTACCATAATTTTCTATGATGCTCTGACGAGGATCATTACAAAGGAAGAAGACTGGTCCTCCTCAGCATAGATCTTCAATTGAATCCCTATTTAAGATAAAAATAGAAAATGTGCACCTTGTGTTGACCTTGGTCACTACCCTCTTAGTCAGTATAATCCAGGCATAGACACCTTGCTAGATACAATCATCAAAAAGTGGATTATGTAGCTGATCTCTGCTCCAGTGCTGAAGCATTCAAAACCTATTTGGAAAAGTGTCAGCACAGTGTTTGTATACGTGAGAAGCCCCTGGCAGAAGCTTCTGCACAGGTTATTATGCTACCACCTGAAACCAATTGCCTGAAACAAACTGAAATATGTTCTTCCTTAAAACACCCTGCACTGAATTCTCGTTAGGTATGTGGGATAGTTTAGCACCTGTGTTCAGACTTCCTTACAGAAACAGATGACTTTGATTGCTGGGCAGAAGGCTGCATGAGATTTTGGGGTGTTTTTTGTTGTGTTTTTTTTTTTGCTGGTTTTAGCTGCCCTGTAGTTATGGAAGCTTTTCATGTTCCTTAGAAATGACTGATAAAATCCTCTGCATTCCTCTATTTATTTAATTTCTGTAACATGTGTCCATTTATAGGATGAAAGATAAAGTTTTTATATAATGATGCATAATTATGGTCAATATTCTTCATTAATTAGAAAAAGAAGAGGAACTAATGGCATGTTCACAACATACAGTGAAATATGTTTATTTAACAAGGAGAGGCCTCCAAAAATAGCGTCTAACTGAGCTGTCTCCAAAAGCAGTAATATTGCGTTTACTTGGCAAACCGCTTAAGCTAATTAGCCTTGCAATGAGAGGGAGCTTAGTAGCTCAGTTATATTGTCTTACCTCTTCAAACATATTGCTTCTGGGGCCAAGTGAAGGACTCTGCCTGGCACTGCTTTTCACCCTGCAAGCCTGCTACCACGCTCCCACTTGCCTCCTGGGTTGTGTTGCATTTTCCACTATATGTACACAAAAGACAATCTTACCAGTCACTAAAACCAAATAGAGCAAAGTCAGTGTCATCTCAGGGCCTGACCACACTAATATCATCAAATTCAATATGTGCTACAATGTTCAGTATATTATGAAAAAATACAGCTATATTTGGTCTCGCTCGTAATGAAAATGCACTAGTAAATGCTGGGATGGGGAAGAGAAATTAGAAAAAGACCTGGAAATGGGAAAAACTTATAGAGTACCATTATACACAGTCTGTATAGGAAGGGCTGAACACTCTCTGCACAGGTGGGGGGAAAAAAAAAATTTATTCAAGTGTCACATGCTCAAATGGCACTAGGCATTTTGGATAAGATGGCATTTGCAGAGTTGTTGAGGCACTTAAGTGGCAAGCAGAAGAATATCCCAAGTAGGGCAATGTAGGACAGCTGAAACAAGATTCTTAGTAAGAACATGGTAGTAAAAGCCCAGAGAACTGTAATGTTTTGTTTCTGATGTCCTTAATGTACAGATGTGTCACCAGAGAGAGCATAAAGATATTCCCAGAGCTGTGACAGACTATTCCCTATCCTTCATTGGAATGTAGGAAACTTGTCATCAACAGAATGTTTTACAGTCATCCCAAATTTGAATAAGTAACATGTTTAGCTAGTGAGTTAAAGTATCTTTGCTTACTACCTAATCCCTTTGCAAAAAAAAAGTAATGCGTGTGAATTAAGATTCTATGTAATTTAATGTTTTGTCAGAAAGGTGTCATCGAGGTGTCATTACCTATGTAATATATTAAATAATAGAAATTGTATAGAAAGAGAGATGTGAATCCTGCAAAGCTTTTTGTGTTGTTCTCTGTTTGAAAAGCCTATAGAGCAAGATAAAAAAATAAAAAGCATTCTAGTGTTTATCTTTTTTTGTAAAAGTCAGAATTCTTTTCATGCAGATGCCATGTTTAATACATTTCATCCCTGAGTGGATTTTTAAAGGCTAGTTATTTGTTTGTCATAGAAATGATAGCTCAAACTGAGCCATTCCAACTCTGGTAGACAACACTATAATAAAGTGAGTAAAATACCTCTAAATATAAGGAGAACTGATTATTGTATTTATTACTTTGAGACCAAATCCAGAAATGAAAGTGAAAGTTTTTTGTTTTAAAAACATATATAATGGAATCATACAATCATATAAACACTAGGTTGGAAAAGACCTTTGAGATCATTGAGTGCAACTGTACCTGTCCACAAATAAATCATATCTCTGAGCACCTCATCTACTTATCTTTTAAATATATCCAAGGATGGTGACTCAACCACCTCCATGGGCAGCCTGTTCTAGTTCTCAATAAACCTTTCAGTGAAGAGTTTTTTTCTGATGTCTAAACTAAACCTTCCCTTGTGCAAATTGAGGTCATTTCCTCTCAACCTATCACCTGTCACTTGGGAGAGGAGACTAAAACCCACCTCTCTGTAACCTGCTTTAGATAAATATAGACAGGGATAAGGTCCCCTCTCATCATCCCTTTTTCCAGGCTGAACAACTCCAGTTCCCTCAGCCTCTCCTCATAAGAATTATTCTCCAGCCCCTTCACCAGCTTTGCTGCCCTTCTCTGGACATGCTCCAGGACCAAAATGTCTTTCTTGTAGTGAGGGGCCCAAAACTGAACACAGCATTTGAGGTGCAGCATCGTCAATGTTGAGTACAGAAGCAGAATCACTTCCTTGGTTCTGCTGGCCATGCCATTTCTGATAGAAGCCAAGACATTATCAGCCGTCTTGGCCACCTGGGCACATTGCTGACTCATATTATAGCTCATATAGCTGTCAGCCAGCATCCCCAGGTTGTATGTATGTGTAGGCTGTTCATTTATAGTGACTTCATCTCAGAATCCCTTGAGTATGAGGACTGTGAATGAGCTGGCTTGCAATTTGATGCCAGTGTTCAGAAAATTACAGACCGTACACCAGATCCCTACCCCAAGCATCCAGTTCTTCAGCACAAGGGGTAAAGAATAAAACTTTTAGAAAGTGTTTCACAATAGAATGACAGCTGTCACCATTAGTTTGTGGAGATCTCACAGTCTCACTGGCACTTGGAGTGATTAACTGGTTGGGACTTCTAATTTATAGACAGAGATGTAAAATTATTGTAAGGATTTCGAAAACAGCACCCTTACACTACCAAGAAGATTATCTGAATAAGAAGACAGATCATTTGCTATATGAATAACAATTTTGAAGGTATTTTTGGCATATCTGTCCCAACTGTGAGCTAATTTTTAGTTTGAATAAGGACATAATCATGGGTTAATTATAATCAGCATACTTCTCTTTTGTAAGTAATGTCTCCTGCATGCATAATCTGCAATACAGTCCAAAAAATTTTTACTTCAGCAAATGAACTAATACACAGAGGCAACATAACTCAAGACTCTTAAAACACAATTGGATAGTTTCACCAGGGCAAGCACAGACTAACAGTGTATTTTACCTAGCTTCTAGCCAAATTCAGCAGCAAGTATTGACTTTTATGTTACCTCAGATGGGCTGCTATTGATGTCCAATGAGCTAGTTTATAGCCAGCTTGCTGAGTTGAGGCAAGCACTAAGCCAAAGGACAAGGAAGCACAGATGTTATGATAGATACACTGTTAGCATGTAGGGGAGTTACAAGCTAAGGTTTGGTAGCAATTGGTGCATCAAAGACAGTTCCAGGTATCACAATTGTTGCTGTGAGGAACTAAAATGCACAAAGTGATCTGCATCTCAAGCTTAGGAAGGATCTGAGGATGGTATTGTTAAGTTGTGAGTTACTGCTGAAAGACCACTAGAGAATGTGTTAGAGAAAAATCTGGTTACTCTTGTTTTTGTCTTGTGACTCCAGACTGCAAACTGGAAATAACTGACAATAGTTACACTTTGGAAGAGCCTAAAATTTTCTAAATGTACTATAAGATATTGCTCGCAGCTTTCAGTCCCTGGGAGTTTCAACCAAATGAAAGCTGAAGAATTTGGCTTTTCAGCTAACTATCTCTAAAACACTCTCAGGTTGTCTTTTTCTCTGAAAACAGCAAGAAGAAACAAAGGAACTGGAGAATGCTGAAACCCTGGCTATAGCTTAAAGAGAGAGCTCATTGTTCTATTTGCAACTATCTGTTTCAGTACTAAGAAGAAAGAAACTAGGATAACATTGCATTGTTTGTTTTCTTGGTTTATGATGAAGTTTCTAAGCTATCAAAGAAAGAAATGAATTGTATCAGAGAAAGAGTCAATGAAACTACTGTATACAACAAGTAAACACATACCTGCTTGATAAATTTCGCTTTGAGCATTCAAGATCAGATTTGTCTTGATCAGTCTGCTTAGAAATCCAAATAACCATTAAGTTTTAAAGGCTCGCCAGTTACAGTTTGACTGGGTGCTTTCTGAACTGCCACGTATTGTGATGGTATTTCCCTTGTCCAACATGGAAGCAATTTTTTTCTATTGTGGATGTTTATGTGCTTCAGTATTGCATATACTCCAAGCTCCATTAAAATGAACATAATTAATTATACTCCAAGTTGTAAGCACACAGAAAACAGGCAGTGTGAAATTCAAAAGGTTAAATTTTTAGCCAAGAATTACTGCTCTTTTAATATTGCTTTTTTTTTCTTTAATCTGATAATAATTGCATCTCTAACTCCGCTCCAAGGATCACTTACTGTTTGTGTAAAACAAGAATCCTTCTTCATCATCTACACTGTCATCTTTCAATTAAACTGTTTGAATAGGTTATGTACAATGCACAGTTCCACAGGGTTTATTAAAGGAAATTGTCTTAGCAAATATGTCTTTTTCATTTGATTCTGAGGAATAATTTGTTAATGAGGGAATGATTATTTGTTCAGACATGATCACTGAAGAAATGTTTGGTGCATATGTTGCTGAATAATGGGAAACTGTCCAGTGAAAGGGGACAGTGATCAGAAGAAATAAGATAACTGGAGAACATACTCCCCACAGTGTTACACTAGTTTTAGTTAACAAGCCAACTCTAAGAATAGTGTTTCCCTCAATAGGCATGGAAGTTCAAAATATCTAATCAGTTTAAACTATTTGTTGAAAAAACACTAGGTAATTTTCTTTGGTTTTCTTAGATCAAAAAATTGTATCTTCCTCTGATAAATGGTGTGATTATCACAGCTGTTTCTTTCCTTTAACATAACGTTGATTTATTATTATTGCCTTGATGAGCATATAATACAACTATATGTTAAAAACTATCCCATCCCCCTGTCCTGCTTGTTAATTGCACATGTACATTATAGCTGATGTACATTGTAATGCTTGTAGTTAATTAAGGATAGTCAAGTGTTTTCATTATCCGGGGTAATTTTCACTTGCTTACAAATTCCTCTAAGTCTTAGTTTAGAGAGAAAATTTTGAGTGCTTGCTTACAATCATGAAGTGTCTTTTTCCTCTAATAAAAATGGCCGTACATTCCAATAAATTAATAAAATGTAGCTAACATAGCTCTATATATATATACACACACACCTAGCAGAAGATACTGAAAACTTCAAAACTGCAAAATACCTAGGACCCAGTTTATGAATGGGGTCAAATGAATATCTCACTTGAGTCCTGTGGACAGTCTCTCAGAAGTCTGCAACAGGGAAGACAGGCAAACAATGGCAGAAGATCAGATGAGGAAGTCTCAATTACAGATTTCCATATTTTCAAAACTGGTGGAGCAGCTGATGACTTCTGATTTAAATTGGAATCGAACAACTTGGTGATGTTGAAGATGTCTTTGGCACCTAGCTTTGAACATCTGCCAGACACCCTGGAAAGCACCTTTGCCCAAAGTGATTTGCCCAAAGTCATATCACAAATATATGGCCTCTTTTGTAAAGCTGGAAGAATGCAAAGTAGTTATTTCACAAGAAAAAAATGTTAAAAATTTAAATTAAGGGTTGTTTTATCCATTCCCTTTTGTTTCCATTAACTCTTTTATAAGATCTGACTATGAACAATGAATATGTAAAATTACACTTCATCAGTTCTGCTGGAAAATGTTTCATTTTCTGTAAGCAAAGTAGTCAGTATTTGCCAGTTAAATCCCCAGGTAGTTATCTTTCATACAGTCAAAAACACATGTTGTAAATTAAACATCTGCTCAATACTATAATTTTATAATAACATTAATTGGCAGATGTCTTTGGATGACAAAAAAAAAAGTGTATCAGTTCTTAGTTGTTCTTTTCCACTGAGCTGTACTTGTGGTCATTGAAAAGTATCTACCTAAAAAAAATATCTCAGCATGAGCAATAATTCACTGAGTTTAGTAATGTGAGGTTTTTTCTTGTAGAAAAGTATGAATTAGAAAGGTCAACTACTCACTGAAAAAAAAAAAGTTAATGCATTGTCCAAAAACATACTTGTGTGGAGAAAGTTACCCTCTCCATTGACAGGACTGATACTTCAATCTACATATAGTTTGCACAGAAGTACTGTGCCAATTCAATTACTGTCTGATTAATGAAGTGTAGCAGGCTTATTTCAGGGGTCTAGCTAGCTATTAATTAGCATATTGGGGCCTATACTCTACTGTTTTGCCCTGATATGCTTTGAAAAATCCCAATGCAATTAAATAAACTCTAATATGCTTTAAATAGTTACTCGAGAAAACACATTCAGGTTTTTTTAAAACCCTTATGGGATTTTTAAGCACATCCAGATTTATTGCAAAGCATCTGAAGTTCTTTGTAAACACTATTGTGTTGGTTTGTGCTGTTCAGCAAAATAGCACTCCCCTTGCTTTAACAGAAGACTTCCTCTGACACAAGAAGCTGAAGTTATTTCCTTAAAGTGCCTTGGAGCAAATAGCAAGTATGTTGGTACCCTCAAAATCCATAGCAGTTGCTTGCAATTTTCAGTGGTCTGCCTAGTCTTTGTCAGGTTTTTTTCATTTGTACAGTCACATTTTTTTTTCCAAGGAGGTCAGAACTAACACAGACTGGAAAGCTGGAAAGGTTGTTAGAGTGTTGCCTGAGATTTAGCAATTCAGAGACAGAAACAAGGTATTACCTAAACTAGAAGTAGCTGAATTCTTTCTACCCTGGGCAGTTGCAGAGAGTGCTAATAAATGCACTATATGTTCCTCAGGTCAGAGAGATTGTCTGAGCAGGCACATTTTGATGCATACTATCACAAGTGGGTTGGAGAGATGTTTTATTCACAGCATTAACTATTCAGTATTCTTGCATTCTATGAGACAGAGAAGCATGAAACCAGTTAATGTACCAATGAAAATATTGTTTAGAGAGGTCTTTTATTTATAACTTTTAGTAGTCTACTAGTTTAAATACTTTCAAGGGAATCTATCTTTTGCATCAGAAGCAAATTCCTCAGTTCCATGTCCCAAGCACTCCAGAGTCCAAAACTATGTTTTTGATCTTACCTTCACCAGCCCCTTCTCTTTTGCACCCCTCTCCAAACTCTTCCTCCACCCTACTTCATCCAGATCTCAAAAGATCACAACTTCTAGTCTGTTATTCTCTTTCACCCTCTGCTTTAACATTTATAAAACAGTTAAATTACTTGTCCCATTTTTTTTCCTACTAATATCAAATTAAAACACATTTTGCTTAGGAGGCCTCCTTTGGTTTGCTTAACTGCCAGTGATGTCTGCATACTCCATTTCCTAGTGCTTGCTCATGGCTGGATTAAAGCCTGCATTCTTAAATGTGTCTTTTTTGCCACTGTAAAAGTCCATAGAAGCTTCACCACCTTCTTCAGCTGTAACAGCTCTTGGCTGTGATGATCTAGACAGTCCTATGCTGTACCAAAGGTGTCTGGGCATTTGCAGTTTTGCCTGCACATAAATTTAAAAAAAACTACTTGTGTTCTCTCAGTCACAGCAAAGATTACTAACAGTTCTTTTGCAAAACAAGCTTGCATGAAGAGCATCTGTATTACGTCTGCCACTAGTCCCCCTATAGTGTCTAACATATACATTAAGGTATCATGTATGGAGACACGCTCGTGTACTTTAACACGCTGTTTGGCAAGGAGCAGTCAGCTACCAGGCAGCAGTTCCCTTCTGCTTCTAGTTCAATGTGGAGCTGCAGTAAGTTTACACCAACCTGCAAAATCATGCCCTTGCACTGGGTGCTACTCACCGCTCCCTCCAGAGTGTGCTGCTGCGGTGATTTGTGGAGCCAAAATCAAGTAAACTTGCAGAAAGTAGCTACCCAAAAGAGGATGCCACTGCAGATTTAGTACACAGCTCAGAGCATTTGAAAGGCAGCCAAAAGGCAAGGCAAAACAAAGCTGCCTCCCAGGAACCCAGTTCCCCATCCCATTGCTGGCAGATTGGCATGATGAAACCCAGGTCACACAGCAGCACCATAACCTCTTCCAAAGGGTCCGTGCAGAGTCAGAGTGACACACTAAGCTTGGCATGTTCTGCTTCCTGTCTTATCCTTTTTTGTTTTGGTGATTTTCACTCATGGAGTCCTAAATCCATCTGAAAAACACTTTTCTGTGTATTTTTGTAACTGGTAGAGGCCTTGATCCATCAGATGACTCAAGTGCACACTGAACGTTAGGCATCTGCAGAGTGCTTTTGAATCAGTAACATGATTCATGTGCTTGAATCCAGGCACATGTTTCATTATCTGGCTGAACCATGGCTGAAAGCCATTCAGTTAACATTAGGGTTGTTTTGTTTTATAAATAGCATTATTAACTTCCTGCCTTTGCTATTTGTATGCAAAACATAGTATGTATATTTTGCATAACTGAAGCTGACTACAAGGCCATAATAGTGCTTTAAAGTGGTGTAAAGAGCTAAATAACCTGAGTTTAGTGATGGTTTCTATGGGTGATTCTTAAACGATTGATTGATTGACAGATTGGTCTAACAGAGTGGCAGTGAGATGATATGACAACCCTGTTCTTTTACAAATAGCGCTCTTGCCCTATCTTTACCACACTCAAGCATACACCCTTTCCTTTTCATGAGGTGGACTTTGAACAAACTTCCCATAGTTATTCAGAAAGGCGCAATGAATGTATTACGTGACTATTCATTGCAGCACAGTTAGCACATAATAATTTACAATTTTATGGAACTGCTAGGATTAGCTATGTATCATCTATTTTTAATACACATCATTGTGGTATATGAGCAATAGTGAATGTATTTAAATAAATCAAAAAAACCAAATGAATTCTTAGTTGCTGTCAATTGCTTGTAGATGAGCTTACCCTGGTGAGAAAATATAATGGAGAGTTTTCTAAGAATGATTTATGGAGTCAGCCATCATCACTCTATAACAACAGATACCTTTCCAGCTTCCAACTACAAAGGTAGGTAAAGTTTACTGAGAATATTTAAATGGCAAACCTGAGGACAAATTTTTGTCAAATTTTTAATCTGAATCTTCTGAGTTATAGTGCAGAATGAAAAAAAAATCTTGCAGAAAAAAACCCAAAAGTGTATTCAGAAGGAGCACAGTAATGTCTAATTTATAACTTACAAACACTGGAAAGCTTCATGTTTCTGATGCAATAATCAGTGGTTGGACTTAAAGGTCTTTTCCAAAAAAACCCATTCTATAAGAAAAAAAATAATAAAACATCTGTTGACTTACAGAGATGGAGGAAATTCCTTTTGTTTCCACTTCCTTTTCAGGGTAAAAGAAACTTAAGCAGCTTCATAGGTAAGATTACTAAATGTAGGTTTATTGCATTCTCTTTTTTAATTGTTTTTTTGCCTTTTACTTGTAAACTATCTGAATTTGTATCATAATCAGCTATCTTAAGGTAATGAGACATAAAATGTTAATTCTAAATAATGAAATATGGAAACACAAAATATTGTATGTAATGTTCTGTTGTCCTGCAAGGCAAAATGTGTTTCTGTTTGAGGGGGCAGGAAGAAGTGTATTATCTGGGACCGATGGCAGAGAAACCTTTTCTAACTCCCAAGTATCTGACTGCACACCACCTACTCTGTGTGTTCTGATCTAAAAGCTAAGTAGGATTAGACTAGGTCAGTTCATGGACCAGAGCTCCAGGGGAATGCTCAAGTGCTGTATACAGGCAACAATCTTGATGATCTAACTTTATTTGGCATTCATTCAGTAAACTAGTGGGCCAGAATTGTGTCATGGAGCCACTCTGGACACAGAAAGATTTTATGATCACTTAGGAAAAAGTGCCAGGGAGATATAGATATAGATACATATTTTATTTATATAAAATTAAGTAAGGCTGAGCCAAAATTCCACCTCCAAGAGTTTAAAATTGCTTTTCAGTTTCAACTGGAAAAGCACTCTTCATTCCAAAACCACCACGTAATCATGATGACCATTCTTAAAAGCATACTATATTTCACATTAGAAATGCATTACACTGGTGCTATTTTTATTTCTTTACACAGTTTGTTAAAGGCCCTGCTCTTGCAAACTGATACAGTTAAATGAACATTTTGGGTCAGAACAAAAAATCGTGCTGAAGTTAATAGCACTCTGCTCAAGCCTCATCTTTTACACATGTAGATCAGACCAGTACTGGAACTTCAATTTTATAAAGTATTTCAAGATAAAAATCTGTTTCGCTGGAACTGCAGTACTCCCACTTGGTACTGATTGTCAGGGCAGAAATAACTAAAGATACAGTGCCAGTTCTCTTCTGAAATTGTGCACTTGGTATATTTCTTTTGTGGAAGTAACTGGTATCATTTGCACAGAAAGGCTTGCAAAGGCAACCATGAAGTGAAGGGAGAAGAGAGAAGTCTGTGAGATCATGAGAAGTTGCCTGCAGTTTCTGCTGGGAAAGTTAAAAACCCTTGGGTAGGCATAACAAAAATACAATTGAACAATGATGTTCTGCCTCTTGGGATGAATGAATTTATCCCTTTCTCATGGTGTGCCATCCCATATGCATAACACCACAGTCTGTTCTCTGAGAGTAAAAATGAAAATGAAGTAAAAATTGGTGTTAATAATGAAGACGTGTTTTACAGCTTCACTTTCATTGACTAGAGCAGCAGAGTGCACCTGTCCTCTGCTTAATTGAAATATATTAGATACATGGATTTATTTGAGGGTTTGATGTTAAATGAAGATGGATGAAAAGTTTTATGGAAGGTGATGAAACGTTGTTTACTTAAATAAGCAATTCTGTTCTATCAATACTTGGGCTCATCTAGAAGAACATAACCTACTCCTACTTAGTGATGAGTAATATTTTACTGATGCTGCTTACAGTCTACTCTAGTAGTAATTCTACCAGTTGTAGGGAATAGGCAAAATGGAAGAAGAGTACCTGTTTCTGCAGAACAGTGCAGGATGTGCCATAGTGGCCAGGAAATGTCATGGCCCGCACACTGATCTTCACTTCTCAATAAGCCATGGTGTACTCCGGTATTCTTCAGCCAGTCTGGGTCTCAGAGGCATTTGCCCTGAGGAAACAGGTGTAGGAGTGCTGAAGCTGAACAGATTTGATTAAAATGCCACCGTGCGGCACAGGTGGACAAGGTTCTGAGGGGCATGGTTTAGTGTTTGATAGGAATGGTTGGACTGAGTGGTCCGGTGGGTCTCTTCCAACCTGGTGATTCTATGATTCTATGATTCTAAATCTGAGTCTCCAGCTCAAGCAGCTCATATGGGGAAGCTTTAGATATGGCTGTCTATAGCTATCTATCATCATGCTATGCTCTAAGCCTAAATAAACTCCTACCAGTTTTCCCTTAGGGTAAAGTGGAACAACATCCAGGTAGCCATTCTGCCCTTTTCACTACACAGGGCCCTAAAATGGTGTAAAATGGGCCATAAACCTTTTCCAGCCATCAAAGGCTGATGAGGTCTGGCCCATAATTATCCATCTGGACTTCTTTAAGGCCTTTGACGTGTTCCCCCACAACACCCTTCTCTCTAAACTGGAGAGAAATTGATTTGATAGCTGGATTATTCAGGGAATAAGAAATTGGTTGGATGGTTGCACTCAGAGGGTAGTGCATTCAGGGTCAAATTGTATGGGGTTCTGTGAAACCTGATCTAGTTGAAGATGCCCTTGTTCACTGCAGGGGTGATGGACTAAATGGCCTTCATGGCCCCTTCCAATCCAAGCCATTCTATGATTCTATGATCTCTTATCCTCTGCACAAAGAGAAGATTCTCAATGTCTTGTTATGGAAAGAAGCCTTCTTACCTTAGATATTCATTGCCCAAGTTACAATTTATCCCATAGGGTGCATATAATGCTTTACTTGTTATCTTGGATTGAAATGCAGTTATTACAAATCAGACCGGCTGTTTGCAGCAGCTCTATCAAAGGGTGACATATTTTGGCACATATTATTCCTGTGAGACACAAAATTCCTATTTAATCCTTAGCAGAATCCAGAATAAATTTCAATTTTGCTCTTTATGGCAATGATCAACTTTTGATCCAACATCCCATACTGCTTCCTTTGAGCTAATTAGTCTCTAATGGTAGAAATGCTTATATAAAAGCCAGCAAATAATTTGATTTAGTTGGCTATTGCAGTTTGAGTAGATATATTAAAGGACAAAACCCCATCTTTTTTCCAGAGTGGCAAGGTGTACAAATAACATATATGGAGGACAGAATCATAGAATCATAGAACTGTTTGGGTCGGAAGGGACCTTGAAGATCATGTCATTCTGACCCCACTGCCATGGGCAGGGACACTTTCCACTAGGTCAGGCTGCCCAATCCCCCATCCAACCTGGCCTTGAAAGATTCCATGGAGGGGGCATCCACAACTTCTCTAGGCAACCTGTTCCAGTGTTTCATCACTGTATTCATATTTTTTCCCCTGTATATCCAATCTGAATCTGTCTTCCTTTAGTTTAAAAACATTACACCTTGGCCAATCACTACTAAAAAGTCTGTCCAAATCTTTCTTATAAGTCCCCTTTAAGTACTGAAAGGGTGGGAGAACGAATAGGAGAAATGAGGGCACTTGTGGGAAATGCTATAGAGCCATTGCTTTTTAATTGTACTATATGTCTCCTTTTGCTAGGTCTTTAATAAAATTCCTCTAATATTAACTCCAGTTGTTGACTGGAATGAGGTTTCTATCCCATCAGATCTGTTAGCTTTCAGTCTTATCCACTTCTGTGTCTTTAGCCAGCTCTTGCACTGAAATCCCAAGTTGATCTTACTGCTTAATGAATCAATTCTACCATTTTTCACTGGAAGTCAGATAAGAATTGTTAATCATAAATATTTACACATGACTGGTAAATGGTTAAAGGAAATTATGTTTTCTTTTAAGTTTCTAAAAACAGAGAAAGAATGCAGAGAACATTAGTTACTAAGGAGGTGCAGAATTTCACTCCCATAGCAAAATGAGCTAAGTTCATAATAGTGAAAATTTGTTCTCTTGGCTCTGGTTGAGTTACCATCTAACATGTATTCTAAATCAGTCCGCACATTCTTTTGACACTATGAAGAGAATAGAATTATTGTCTTGACATTTTCTGCTAAGTTTTCTAAAAAGAAAATAATAATTTGTAGCTTGTCAATCTTTGCCAAGATTCAGCCTTGAGAGAGTTTTTTAAGCTGAGATATAAACCCCTGAAGTAAAAATGCAGACACGACTCTAAGTACAGTGTTGCAAATGCAGTGTTGTAATTTTATATGTTAATCTATCAATACACAGTATGTGCAAACATATGTTTATAGACAGAGAGACAAGCATGTATAAATGAGAGGATAAAAATCCCTATTTCTCATTTGGTGCTATGCAATTTCTATCAATTTAGAAATGTGTTATGATTTTATTTTAAGCTGGCATACTGTAAATTGCACTTATTTGAGAATACTTACTTAACTCTCAGGGTTTATAAGATAGAAAAGGAAGATGTCTTTGGAAGTTCTCCAGTAACCTAAAATGAACTAATAAATAATAGAAAAATACTGTCCCTTCTTTAGAAACTTTGGACAAATCGCCATCTTCAAAGCAACCCATAACCATGAAGATAGTCTTTAAATGAGCAGGATTTACTATAAAATCTGCTAAACATAGCAGAGACTGCATCTTTAGGGGCAAGCTGTATATTATGTTCATGTTACAAGAGAAATTACCAGATCTCTAGGTGAGGTATCTTAGAAATTTGGCAGATGGCTTTACTTTGTATTTGTGGCACAGAATCTTGTTCTAATTTTGTGTTTGATTAGAATATTCAACAGCTTCTGGTGCTACTAGGACTTGCTATCTGAAAGACAGAGTTTGCAAACTATAAATATGAACTTTGAAAATATATATCCTAGAGTTAGTCCAGTAGATTGTGTTTGTAACGCTCACTTATTGGCTGACTGATGCATTTTGGCCCCAGACCAAAAATGATGGTTGCATGGTTGAGCAGTGCCTCCTGCCGACGG
Source organism: Piaya cayana (assembly GCA_013389865.1). Taxonomy (NCBI): domain Eukaryota; kingdom Metazoa; phylum Chordata; class Aves; order Cuculiformes; family Coccyzidae; genus Piaya; species Piaya cayana. The sequence continues at coordinate 46,853 of WAAB01000597.1, forward strand.
GGAAGACAGAGGGATATTGGGGCATTGGTTAATATTAGACAGGCATTTAGTGTTAGGTTCTGACACCTACCAGTCTTCCCTACTCACTGTCCCTCTAGACTCACCTTCACACCCTTAGGTCATATCTCCTCAGTTGACCTGTTTATCATCAGCTGCTGATTTGTCCTGCTGGGGGAGAATTCAACTACAAAATGAGTAATGTTTATGTCTACATAAGCAAGGGATTTCAGTCTCAAGCTGATTCACAGCCTGGATGACAACTACCGAAAAAGGCTACTGATCCATGCCACCCCTTTTCCCATCCTAACACCAAGGGGGCTCCTGTTTCTGGGAAGAGGCACAGGAGATATTTCCTCATTTGTCTTTGCAGGTGCTCCCACTGCATGAATTCAATTTAGGTGGAGCCAAGTCGGCATGGGGAGGCAGCGTCACTGACATTGCCTGCAGCAGGCAGGCGGTTCCCAGCCAACATTAACCAAGGAAAAGGTTGAGAAACTGGTCCTTGCCCTCTTCCAACTGTCAACTACCAGCTTTTGGCTGGGACTAACTACACCAGGAACCTTGACTGGAGGTTCTTGTTTGCATTGCCATAGTACATGAGGGTACAGCCTAGCTCACAGGTGAAACCTCAGAGCACTTTGTGGTAGCATAGGCTTAGGTGGACAAGATTTCAGCCTTGTCATATGAGTTCAGTAAAACTTCCAGTGAGCTATCCCACATCATGGCCTCCTTGCTCATACCCTTCCTCAAACCTGAAGCCTATGGAAGCATATATGAGAGGATTTCCTACTGCCTACCCTCCTCCCACAAATGGACATGTCAGGAGCCAGGAAGCTTTTTCAATGCACTGAAACAGAAACTATTTACCCACACTGATAATTTTAAATTCAAAGAGTAATCCTGAAACAGAGCTATGTGAGGGGAGTTAGGCATTGCTATTTTTCACACAGGACAGGCTGAAGCTTTCTTAGAATCAAAGAATCAAAATCACTAGGTTGGAAAGGACCCACTGGATCATCAGGTCCAACCATTCCTATCAGTCACTAAACCACGTCCCTCAGCACCTCACTCACCCGTCTTTTAAACACCTCCAGGGAATGTGACTCAACTACCTCCCTGGGCAGCCTGTTCCAATGCCCATTGACCCTTTCCATGAGAATTTTCTTCCTGATGTCAAGCCTGAACTTCCCCTGTTGGAGCTTGAGGCCATTCCCTCTTGTCCTGTCCCCTGTCACTTGGGAGAAGAGGCCGATATTCTTCAAATACTTCCCAAACCTTACATACTGTATGTCTCTTCCCAGAGGTTTTTTTTCTCATGCAGTACATATTCCCAATGGAAAGGACAGAGGAATTCAGAGAATAAATTTAAAAAGATCACCCTGAAGTATATTTGACACCATAACAGTGGGTTCCCATCATGAATTCTTAGGTAGGTGACACTAGAGAATTTTCTGCTTTTTGTGTCAAGTGAAGAGCCTCTAACTACTAAGAAAAGGGCAGCATGTTGTAAGTGGTATCATGTTTGAATTCAGAGTTTGCAGGTCAGAGAGGAGGAAAGGAGATAGAAACTGTTCATTTGGCTTTGTCAGAGTGGGTTTTCATTAGGAAGAGTAATTTAGTGATTTTGTTTTCCACTACAATTATGCTGTGTACAGTGTGTCCAGTCCCTCCATAAAAAGGGCTTTTCCTAGAAATAGTATTGAGATTCTCTGATGGAGGCCAATTGTGCTTTTTGGCAAGGGATAATCATAGAATCATAGAATAGTTAGGGTTGCAAGAGACCTTAAAGATCACCTAGTTCCAACCCCCCTGCCATGGGTAGGGACATCCCACTAGGAATATTGGCAAAGACTGTCCTTTTGTACCATAAATTCTGGCAATAATCAACCTATTCTCCCTAAACCACCAGCTTATGTTGGATCCATTTGTTTTAAATCCCTTATTCTCAACAGACCATGTAATTTGAATCACAGGCTGCTCACAGCTTCCCTGGTGCTCAGCTGCACGTGGGTCATGCCAGAGTCTTCTTTCTGGAAGGATGGCTATGCACTGATGCCTGGTTACTTGTGACTTATAGCATCTGAGTCTGCTCAGAGGTGAGGAAAGCACAGCAGTTTAGTGTTTAATACCAGTAAGTCGTGTAGGAGCGAGCATTTTATTCTTTGCACTATTGTTTTTAAATTGGGGTCTTCCTGCTTTCTTTTGGTAGCCTAACCAAATCTCCTCAGCCAACTTCATCAACATTATATTGCCATTAAAAACTTTAAAGTAAAGGTCAGGTGTTCATTAGGAAGTAACTTCTGTGCTAAAGAAAAACAAAACACTTGTTAGCACCTGTCCTTTTGGCAAAATATTTGATTACTTTGGCTAATGCACCAAGCAGATATACTATTATTTTATTAGCATTACAATTCAACAGTTTATAAAAAGGCACCAAGTACCAGACTGATTTTTTTGAAAAAAGTTTTTTTTTAGATTTTTAAGAAAGCTAATTTACCTATTTACATTGCTAGCTTAAAAGTTTGAGAATCATCTCATGTGTCACTTACCTTGATGATACAAATGAATTATCATAAACAAAAATGCCATACATCATCATTAGCACACAAGGGGAAGATTGCTATTGGGTACTTATGAACAATTTGAGTATAAGATATATAATTACCACCCATTATTCTAATAAAATGCATAATATGAAATGCAGGAAAAACTAAATCCAGTCCTCAAAAACCCATGGAAATAAAAATCTTCTTCCAGCTACTTTGCTATTTCATACTCTCACTATGTAAGAACAGATAGCTTCAATGTATTGCACACAATAACTGACCAGTGTATTGAAGAAGTTTAAAATACACTGCAAACAATGTGCTTAAGTGGAAACTTTCATTTACTTGCCATTTAGAGCTTTTTCTTGTACAGCTTTTCTTAGCTGTTAGGGACCTCTTTAGTTTTAATTAATTTATTGAACACAGTTTACTGACAGGTTTTACATAATTTCCACGCATTTTAACTAACAATTTAAATGATCTTGTCCTTCTTGATGTTGATTTTTTTAATGGCCTTAGTTCATAGCACTCTGGGGTGAAAGGGTAACTTGAAATACCCTTACTTCCAAGTGCCCTCTGTTCGAATAATGTCCAGAAAGATTTAAGCCAGTAAAGCTGTTTAAAAACCACACATACATTTTATTCCTTCTCCTCAATGCTATGGAAAACTAATGAAAGATCTCATAAGAGAAACCTAAACTAACAATTAATTCCCTTTGTAAAGCATTTAGATATTTTTGGCTGACTGTATTTCATTTACAGATAGGGATCTGAGCTATCACCATGTATTTAAATGTAACTTTGGGGATGTTCAGAATCCCAAACCACATGAAAATTTACTGTTTGTGTTTTACATGGCTCCCAAGCATTTAATGGCTTGAACCCAACAAAACATCCAGATGCTTCCTAATTTACAGACTACTTTGGTGCTTTACGCAATATCAAAGGCTCTTATCAGATAGAGGAGAGAGGATGTGGAATGTTTGAGTGTGTTTTTCTCTTAAAGTTAAAAGGGAGGCAAAATGTGATGAGGAGGAAGGGATGTGCTTCTGTTAGGCTATTCACTGTGGTTTAATGCTGGTCACTGATTTGAAAACAGAATTTTTAATGCTGGCAATTTTTCCCCAAAACAAATTACCTCCACAATGTCCTACCTCTACACCTATGCTAATCCAATAAGCCACACCCTGAAACATTCCTAGACCTTGAAAAGGAATCATTTGCTTTATTAATTGTCTATAATTATCCCTGTTTTGAGTCAGGCCAACATGCAATGTTCTAGGTAACTCTAACAATACAAGGGAGCCATGTAGGTCACATATGCAAATTTAATGCAAACATTTGGATCATAAAATAATCTAATAGTATATATGCAGGCCATTTCATGCCAGTTAGCCTCAGTGACAGGGCAGTCTGAAGCTGTTTGACTTAGCAGCATAGATACAGTGCTGATGCCTTCTAGCACACACAATTGCTCAAGGGCCTCATAAAGAAACTAACAAAGAATAAGAGAATCCAAAGGTTTTGTTTTTTCATTCCTTTTCCTTTTCCTTTTTCATTTTCCTGTACAATTTTTCCAAAATTGAATCACCAAATGGGATAGTATAAATTTGGGACCCATGGAAGTTTTCTTTCTGAAAATAAAACATTAAAAATATGGTCCTGAAGAGGTAAAAATGAGAATTTAATACTACTGAAAATCAAGAATCACATCTGCGGATGAGGGTTATGGACCTGGCTTTCAACTTTGGAAATTCTGTGAATATTTTAAATTTGAAGTTATAACACTTCTGTGTACTGTCAAATTATTTTACCTCATGGCTAGTAGTGATGGTGACTGTCTCTGAGGACTGATATTACTTCATTCTCAATTAATCTGTAGATAGTGTGATTAAAGTAGACCTATTGGGGGTGGGGGGAGCAAACAAAACCAGTACTATTTTGACATTTACAAAATAATTTTCTTTGAGTCATATACCTAAATGCCTGAAATGTTTTGTGACCTAAGCATGTTTTAATTTGTCTTGTTTTAGCCAAAATGCATCTCCTGCCTAGATATACATCCAGCTTATACAACTTTACCTCCTTATATTCCATCTGCATTATCCTTTAAAAATTCTTCCCCTAAACTATTGTGTAGGATTTATGTTTTCTGTTAAACAGCTGCCAAGTTTCACTCCACAGGTGGCTGCGTTTTGCTGGTGGATGAAATGCTTCTTGTAAAGTTTGTGAAGCATATTGGTCTCTTTGCAGATGGAAGAACTGACTAAATGGGGAATACGCAACTTGTGCTTCTAGAGCTGCACGTGGCTTTTTTTGGAAGGCACATTTTGGAAGACACACAGGAACTGTTTTGACTTCTTCCTGTGAGGGAACAGGCAGGGTGTTTATCTGTTCCTTTTCATCTCTCCAAGCAACCAAAAGAGGTGGCTTGCACAGTCATTTTTCTATACTTCTATGTTCAGTAGGATTCTGTACATGCCATTTAATAAAATATATTTCAAAGCTGTGTATGTTCAGGAAAAGATAAATATGACATACAACAAGGTAATGGAGAACTGAATATGTATCCCATCATACATTTTATCAAAATTATGTTCTCAATACACTTCCTAATCCAGGACTGGAGTAATAACACAGACTATGAAATTGCAGGAGACTATGACATCATCAAAACAATGTTGATTTCACTAGAAGTTGAAGGAAATGAAAATTGATGTTTCCTCAGTCTCTACTGTTATAGAGAATCAGAGATCTATTAGTGTGCAGGATGAATGAGCAGTGCATCTAAGACTTCTAAGAAGGAAGTTATCTTTCTTATACCTCTGAGCTACTCATTGAACAGTTGGCAAATGGCTCTAGCAAAGTCATCCTGTTCTTTTTTTTTCAACCAAAAAGATCTATTGTGTATGCAGTCTTTCTAATGGATAGCAGAGATATGTCATTCATATCAATTGGTCTTCTGTATCTCTATGTTTTATTCAGCTCCTGAATATTATGCTAAAAGACACTCCGATATTCATCAAGTTTTCAAACTCTCTGTAACAGCAACTAAAACGGAAAAATAGCCCAGGAGTCATTACTGTTTTCCTCGATGACCTGGGAGTGGCTGATTTGCATAGTGTGACTGTGGAACTAGGACAGAATTGGTGATGTGCTTTGGAGTGGGGAGGAACCTGTAGCATCAGTTTGAAAGTGGTTTATCCTGTCTGTAATAAAGGTACACAAATGTTAGTGTGGTGGTGCCATCTCTTACATACTTATTTTCAGTTGGCAGAAATATCCAGAAATGGCTATGGTGAAGGTGTTCCTTTCCATTGTCATTCTTAGCCTTTCCTTCCATCACCTCGTAAGCAAATTTAATAGCTCATTATCATCATCAAGACTACTACATCAGCTAAACATAGCACTATACTGCCTTTCAGCTGACAGAATGATTGATGTGTCATACATTTAAAATTATAGAAAATAATCTTTTAAGTGATCATTTTGTTTAATATAACTAGTATAAACTGTCCAGGATAACTCTGAAAAATAAAAAAATGAAGAACAGCAACATATCAAATAAACAAACAAAATCTGAGAGATTAAGATTCAAAAATTGCCAAACGCTTACTGAAATGCAATGGTAGATCTGAAAAATTGCAGCCTGTATGGCTAAGTATTTCAGTTGAAACATCCTTGCTGTTTTCATTCATTGGAACTGTAACAATGCCTAAGGAACAACTAGGAATATACGTCGCCAAGACTTACTCAAATAGCTATAAAAAGCTACTGCTCTGAAAAACACATGACCTAACAAGACAAGATTGAAAAGAAAAGGCAAAAAAGATATAAAACACAATAAGAACGAACATCCTCATTTCCCATTTTTTTTTTCATAAACTAGTCTCATGTAGGTTTCTTTTTTCATTTGTTTTCATCTTACAGAGTCAACGAGTGGTGGGCTCAGCACATAATTTCAATAAAATGTCCTTCCAGGCAGAAAATCATTCATTAACAATATTTTGACTATGGAAGAAAGAGAAATATTTGATCTTCTCATCAGCATAATGATAATACATCTCGTCTGCAGAGTGTAACTGTATATTATTTTCAGGAAGACTGTAGGCTGCTCTGCAAATGGGTATTTCTATTCCACATGCACTATCATACACTTGGAAAAGCTGAATTTCACTCCTGTTCTGTAAGCTTATGAAAAGCCTCTTCATTACTAAGCCTGAAAATAAGTTTACATGAGGCTTACAAAGTGAGTAAGCCTTGTGTGAGTCTTTGTGTAAGTACAAGAAGAAACATTTCATCCAAATGCACATAGGAATAGAATAAAAGAACACAGAATAAAAGGAGATAAAAAGAGACTTATTCTTGATAATCACCTTCTGAAGATGCCATCAACATAGTAACTTAAACTTTTCATTATAACAATGTTGAGAATAGTTATTTAAAAATGAGCTCATACTAGATTGTTACCATTACACATGCAGAACATTTTGAAACATGGTTTTAGTGACTAAAGGAAACATCTGAGAAGAGTTTCTGTTCTGTTTGAAGGCATATATCTCTGTGTGTGTGTGTGTGTATGCATCCACATCACATTTAAATGCATATTAGAACTATTTCAGAATTTTTCTGTCAGAATTATTTACTAATGACAAAATGTCACTTATATGCAGTCATTAAAAGGTATATTCTGTTAGAAAGCTGTAACTTTTTGCTGTTGACAAAAAGAAAAATAAATCAGAAGCTGCAAAAACAAAGCATGTACATAATTCCTTTCAAAACAAAATCTGGGGAGAAATCTTTTCCAGAAAAGTCTGTGATTTTTTTTCCAATTTTCATTCTGATTTGAACTTTTTCATTATTTCTCCTTCTTGTAATAAACATCCATGGGCTACAATATTGTTTAAATGTATATCATCTTGATAATAAAGTTGCAGTAAATTTTCAAGTTTCTATATATATTTGCCTCTGTGTACTTCAGCAGGTTACTCTCTTCTTTTTTTTTCTTTTCTTTATTTATTTTATCTTCTTTTTTCTTTCTCCTGTCACTTTGTTTTCTTTTCCTTTTTTGTTTGTTTTGGGTTTTGGGGGTTTTTTTTTGACGGGGGGGTTGTTGTTTGGTTTTTTTCTGGACTGTTTTAAGCTTTGAATTTTCCCAATGGAACTTGCTCTGAAGAATAACTTTACTGGGTCAGGGCAAAGGTCTTACCTAGCTCAGTACTCCGTCTCATAACAGTGGTCATAAGTGATACAACATTAGTGTACCAGTAGAACAATTCCTGTTAAGTTTGTTTGCTTGGGGTGAGAGGGGTTGTGGAAGGCCATATTCTTTATTATGTAGGTACTTTTCACCATTGTTTTTCTTTTCTTAAAAAAAAAAAAAGTTGTAAAACCAGGTTCTTCCTCCTAGTATGAAAAAAAAATCATATTTCTGTGAAGTGTCATGGCTAGTTACTCTAGCATTGCACTGTAAACATTGGTGCTGTTCCTTTAGAAAAAATAGTGATAAGGGAATATATGAGTGCAGCCAGTGATGGTTATTTGGGACACAGATTATATAAAAATTCCTGCTTAACTCTGTGGCAAAATGTTTGCATGAAAATGTTAATTCCTTCTTTTACTCATTCATTTATCTCTGTTTTGGGGTGTGCTGTTTTGTTTGTTGGGGTTTTTTTCTCCTATTAAGTTGATATTATTTAGGGGTAAATATATCAGAACAGTTAACTATTCTGCTGGAGAGTCAGACAAGAGGAAACATGCTATTTTTTAGACTTACTATTTTTACAGCTAAGATTAGACAGATCATCAGATGTCATGGTGAGAAGATTCCTACATACATCTAAAATAAAGGAATAAAATAGTATTGATAGGTATTACAGGTAGATTCCATACAGAAAACTGAAATGGATGTTTATTTTTATCTATGGTCTAAAATATATGACAGCATAAATGACTGTTAAATGTCATTTAACACATTAAATAATAATTAGTATTGATTAATGATAATTAAAATTTGTTAATATTTATTTTTTGACCCAATTGTTACTTAGTAGATCTTAAATTGAATGTTTTGTTTGCAGTAAGTACTGCTTTATTTTAAAATATGAGATATGGAGGATGCTCTATTGTAAACTAGGAAGCTTCTTTCTGCCTGCTGTGAGTTATGAGTGCATATCAAATTTTAATGAAAAAAGATAAATAAATTGTCTCACAGTTCACCATCATCTACTATATCACTCAGTTCATCTAATATAATACGTAATAAACTGAATGCTTCAATTTTTGCTTTATGTGACCATTTACAACGAGTACTATTGCCTGAGAAATTGTCATCACACAACAGTTCACATAACCAGTGAGTAGTCTAAGGCTCCGTGCTGTACCTCTTGACCAAAGAACAGATGTTTTTAAAAACATTTAATACAAGCTAAGACCAGTAAAAAGCTGAAGCATATCAATTAAAGTATATTAAAAGTAATGTAGGACCTTATTCCTTAGCTCTAGTCTTGACATCTTCGGGATTTAAATTTCAAAAATAAAAATAGTAAGAAAAAAGAACAACAGAGGAGAAGAAAGTAAAAGAGTTTATACAATGTTTGCTCTATTCAGTCATTGCGTTGCCTGATTACTTCTGTTCACTACTAATGTCCTTACCCTCCTAAGAAGAGCAATTTAACATTTTAAACTCTGTAGAAATAGTCTGAGCATCTATTTCATTAAGAAAACTTCTGGGTATTTGCTGATAAATTCCAAAGAAATTAGAGAAAGCAAACCAACAAAGCAGTTGCGAGGATAAGCTAATTTTAAAAGCTCTGATTGCAGCAGGAGGAATTTCTTGAAGAAATCTTCATTTTCAGTATGCATCATGCCATTGTACATTGTTCATCTGTGTGAGGTTACAAAAGGAAACATCACATATATTTAATAATAATTAAAGAAACTGAGGTAAATTTACTTCTCTGCTATCTACAGCCCAGATAATGAAAGTGAGGAGCACCAGAAGTCCCAAAGAAGTTTAGTGAATTGGGGTTAAGTCTTCTTTTCCCTAATGAGGACTTTGAAATAGTTGTCTGAATAATTTTGTCTATAATCCTGTTAAAGAGATGTACTGCAATTCTTAGTTAATAATGACATGAAAAAATATTTCTCCCAGAAACAAACCTACATTAAACAGATCTCTTTTGCAGGATTTTTTTCCCTACCTGTTTTAGTGGTTTCTGTGGGAGCAAGAATGAACACGGCCATGGACATGGTCTAGGTCTTCCTGCTTTTGCAGTGCAGGACGAGGTGAAAGTAGCATTCCAGGAGAAACATTTGATGAGATGGGAGAATAGTTGTTGATATTCTTTATTTCCTGGAAAGTAGCTATTTGTCACACATCTTTCACTATTTGATACAAACACAGGCTGAAGACACCATGAATAAGTAAAAAACTCACATACTAGATGGATCCCTGAGTCATTAGCAATTGAATTTTTACTAAAAGATGAGCACCTGCTGCTTTCAAATTGTTCTTGAGAAAAGAAATATTCATTGTAGTTCATTTCTTAAAAGATATTTTTACATTAGAGATGTTGATGCAAAAAAGGAAAAGTGCAGAGTAGAATGTATTTAAAGATCTTTCCTTAATATGAGGTGACTGATGTACTGTAAATGAAAGTTAAGGGTTTTTTAACATTCTTTTGTGAGTACTAGTTTCCCTACACAAAGTATGAAGGTAATTCCATGGTAGCTCCAAAGATCTGAAATTTCAGGGGTTATATCTATTCCAAAGTAAGGACACTAGTACAGTTTTTAAAATAAATAATAGATGTTCTTATGACTGACATCCACCTACATTTATATTGGCTCTTAAGGAAGTGAGACAGAGTATAACTTAAACCTCTCTGTGTATGTATGCATCAATCTCAATAATATTTGTACCAGCTGGCCAATTTTAACCAAATTTGGCAGCTGGGTAGCCATGAATTCCCTTTGCTAGTGTCACCCAGAAAGGGATTGAATCTCTAAATCAATCTTTGTTAAATATCAGAGAAGCCATGCCAGCATGCACAATTCTGACTATCCACACCAGGGAGAATCTTAGAGTATGTGCTGAAAATCATAGTTTTCAGTAGATTTTTAGTTTCACTTAAAAGATACTGACAACATTTTCTTCCAGTGACACCCTTTCTGTACTACGTCATGGAGACAGTCTAAAAGTTGGCTTCTAATGATTTTCCTTAAACATGAGAGCACTGAGTTTCCTGGAGTCTCCTAGGACAGATTTAAAATGTTAGAATGAAGACAATCAAAATTTGAGCACCGCAATGTGGGCCAGTCACTATTATATCCTCTATCATCAATAGAACAAAGTAACTACCTCCAGAAAACTAGTTAATGTTGTGCATCTTAGGTACTGTTTTCTGGTAATTGAATCACTTTTCAGAAGACACTTTTCCCCAATGCTGATATAAAGAGTGTTTTAGGAAATTTGCATGGTCACCCAGGTCTAACTCCTAGGCAGCTAAAGTTTAGTCAACTATAATAAATGTTGCTGTTCACATAAAAGTATTTTTGAGATTTTGGAGTTATTTCTCATCTGTCTCAGATCTCTGGCACTATCAAGGGAGAAAGGGATAATGGATATTGATAACAATAATAATAGTGGTAGTAGTAATTATAACAAAAAAATAATAATGAAAAGATGTGCAGCCTTAAGAAAAATGAAATAGTGTTCCTAATATTAGTCACAATCACTATTAAGGTTCATACTGCAGGACTTAATAAGACAATAAACCAGTAGCCAATGTTCTACATAAATAATGAGCCAAATCAGAATCAGTCATGCATCTAATTGGGACATTTGTACTACACTGCTTGAGGCATAGAATACTTTTCTATGCTAGATATGTGCTTGACAAAATTAATCAGATAATCAACGCTCAGCCTCATCTCCATTTTCTCAGACTCTTTGTGGCACTAGATATGGGTAAAATAACATCTCTGCTGACACTAGCCTTTAACAGTTTGGGGTTTTTTTTAAAAAAAGGGGATAGCTTTGTCATTCATCACAATAAATAGCCGCAAAGGGGACTTTGTGAATATTATTACTCCTTAAAAAGTAACCAAACTAGTGACCTATGTTCTCTTTCTAGCTCTTCAGATACCCTAATGATTGACCACAGCCATATTTTTGCCCCTTCTCATGCCTCTGTCTCCTCCTTTCTAAAGGGAAAGTAATGAGAAAGCATTCCCTACTCTATTACTTTGAGATCTGCTGACAAAGCCATTTCATAAAATCCTGAGATTTTTTTTTCAAAATATAGCTTAGATTTAGAACTCAGTGAATTATTAGAAAAGCCTAGCAATGGGACTAAAATCTTGTCACAATTAAGCTTCAGAGCTGGTTAGGGCAAAGTAGCGTAAACACTAACAAAAAGTAAGTTGAAATGTTTTTGAAAGAGGAGACAGTAATTTTCATCATTAAAATAACACTCAGGAAAAAAAAAATTAGTTCCACATCTCATGCATGATTTGGCCAAGGGACTTACTAAGTTCCCAGACAGATTCATCCAGCTCATCAGTGGTCACCTGAATTATTCAGTGGCTTTCTTCCATGGTGCCTTCTCTCATGTTGGCGTCAATGGCAGAAAGGAGATGTGGATGTATTACATAGCAGAAAAACACCCCAAGGTTTTTTGGACCTTGTTGCAGCTCGCATGGCAAAGACGTATTTGATGACTTGCAGAGGACCCTTTCTTTGTGTTCAGGGGATAGTAGGGCCTGTTCATGTGATGGGACGTGGACAGGAAATATGTGATAGGCAAAAATGCCTACTGATAATACAACAGGCAGAAGAACAAACATGAGAGGAGGAATGAGTCCTCAAGATCTTGTGTCAAGATCTGTGCAGCTATATGAGCTCTATTACCCTTAACTACAAAAACATGATAGTACTGAAGAACCTTTATATAATTGCTATTGTAGTATCCATGTCTACATTTATCCCAGAAACAGAAGGGATTCTAATTTTTTGTTTAAAAACTCAGGGAGGAAAATATACTGTATCTGGAGGAATATTTTTAAGTAATTGGATTTCAAGCTTCACTGAAGAAGAAAAGATACTGAAGAGAACTGATTTCTGAACATTAATATACATTGATTATGTTTAAGTTATGTATTAGTTGTTTCATTTTGCTTAGCCTAATTTTGATAGTACAGTAACAAAGAGCTCTGAAAAAAATATCAGTTTACTGCAGCGCTAATGAGATATCTTGAGGGGAAGTTCTTCAGCCAAGTGTCTCTCAGCCCAACTGAAATGAAAGTGTACACTATCTTTCAAAGTCTCTGTTTTGGTGTTTGATTTTGTTGGAGAATTTAGCAGACCTCTCTAAATTACACTAACTTTTAACAGGACAAGAAGATTATGAGAGGCAGTGATATGTCTTCCTGGGATAAGTTTAACCCTATCTTTCTCGAAAACCCTAATAACACCTTTGCATATGTTTTTAGCCTCGGAAGATGTATAGATGTACCTTAATATGTGCTATCACCAAGGCTTTTCTGGTTAAGGTCAAGATGAATATAACAAACTCTAATCTAAACCTTCATTCACATTGTTTTTGACTGAAACCCCTCTGAAGTTTAAAAAAAGTTTGATTAACTTTCTCAAGTTTGCTATTTTTCATGCCTGTCTGGCTCCTTAGTAGAGCAGATAAATCTCTACAATAGAAAACTGACGTGTTACAAGAGACTATTCTTGCTGTGTTTCTTATTCAACTGGCATGACTATAACTCAGTCATGTTTAAATGCCAGCTTGTAATTCCTTTAAAGCACTCACTTGGGGAAAACAGGCTGTCCACAAATTTCTCTTACATTATAAGCAGCAACAGCCATTTAAGCAGTTAAAGTTGAGGCCAATTTAGAGAGAGAAACAGAATATTCCCCGCACCAGATTACTTGCTCAATTGTCTTGCTCCTGGCCAGTGCAGATTGGTGACCACCTAATTTTAAAATAATGCTTTGACAAAACTCCCATTTTTGTATGCTCACCAGAATTAAAATTGTAAAATCATAGTTTCAACGAGCTCAGCTATGATGTGTCTGTGAAATAATATTAACTGAATTTCAAAGAGATATAACAAAAAATTGATGGGGATCTAGCAATTCCAAAACTAGCTTTAAATTAGACTAGGAAGCTTAAAATTTCCCAGCAAAACTTTAGCCTTTGTTTTATCAAACCTGATACATTTTGACTGTAAGAGATGAGAATTGGGGAGTTAGGAACAATTTTCCTTTTCTGGGTAAGAAAAAATATTTGCAGGTATAAATCCATCAGTGAGATAATCTGTGTTTGATAAAAATAAGATAAAAATCTTAGAGAATTGATACAAAATTGACAGACCAGGGAAGGATGCAAGTTCAGTTGCATTTTCCCACAAAAAATCTAGAACTAAGGAACTTGCATAACTATGGTGAAATCATTGAGGTCATGCCTGTGATCAATTTGGCTCTTAATCAGTAAATCCAAGCTGAAGAGAAAATCCCATCTAAAAGCAATTAATCGAGCATTCAGGATTAGTAGAAACAGCTTGTCTGATGGGTGATATATTGTAATATTTAAGCATTTTGGTCTTTGTTCTAAATTGTATTCCAGAGACCTAAAAAAAGTCTGAGAAATAAGTGACTCAATTTAGAGAAAAAAAAATGTGAAAAGCTGAGGTACCTTTTTGTTTAAATTCCAGTCGTCAGGCACTACTCTTCTTGGATTCAGATGTCAACTAACACGAATTTTATAGAAGTGTATTTTCACTGAATACACTATTGCTCCAAGTTGCTCACTGAAACAAGTAAGATTAAATTATAGTCAAAGTTCCATCAGTAGTGTACACTTGTACTAATCATAAATAAGTACCAAAAGATCCCAAACATAATGATTTATTCCAGCTTGTGACCATTCCTGTAGGATTATTTTAGAACAGTTTTTCATTTTTCTGTACTACCATCACATTTCTGTCAAGAACAAGAAAGTTTCTATTGCTGTGCTAAATCTTCAACTATTTCAGTTTGAATTTCAAATGCGTGCAGGAGTTGACACTGTACTTAGTAGATATGTTTTTCTTCCTTTTTCTCACTGTCCAACCATAACTGTTATACCCATAAGTCAGTCTTCATAGGGCTGGTTTTGTTCTAAGCCTTATGAATTAGAAGTTTTACCTCAGGTGATCACAAGGATTTTTAACAATTCTTGTAATAATATCTAAAGTGAATCCAACATCATTGCCAGTTTGGAGGATTAAAAAGTAATAACCAATGGCATTTGAATTCTTGGGCAGGTCTTGTTAAAGACCTCTGAATTTTCCCCAAAAGTTTACACATTGTTAGAGACAAGTAGCAGGCATGAGTAATGAGCAAAACGAATGCCAGGTAAGGATGAAAGTATTTTGATTAGCATAATTATGCCAAATTTAGTGGTATTCTGACCATTTCTCCTTGCTTTGGAAATCTTTTGTGGAAAACAGATTAATTTTATGGAGATTGTTAGGACACATTTTCCTTGTGTCTTAGGGATGGAATGGGGGAAAATATAAAAGCATTTGAATCGCAATTGCATTGAAGGTTACTAATGGTTGGTGTATTTTGGAAAGCATGGAGAGGTCTGATGCTGTCTGCAGCCCCCACCCCACCCCCAAAAAAAAAGAGACAGAAAAACATGAGGTAAGGTGGGGAAGATAGATAAGCCTAGGAGGTCTTTCAATTAAAGACAATTGTGAGCGATGGCATAGAGGAATGTTCATTACCAGTGCAGAACTCCAGAAAAGTTGATATAAGGCTCAAAGCAACCATGCAGGATCCTGATCTTCTATGTCTGAAACAGAGAGAGCAGATTGCGAGATTAGACTATTTTTGCTGTATAAGCAAATGGAAAGGCATAAGTACGTATTGCTCAGGAAGGAGCAAGAAAATAAAAAAATCTACTGGTTTTCAGTCTTGAATGTGTATTTAGAATGACACTGGTTTCAGAATAAAAAATGTTAACTGCTTTACAGCCCTTGTGAGCCATCCTAGAGATCATTCATATTTTACTTTTACAAAATTGGTTTTGAGTTTAGCCTTCTAGCATTAAGATGACCCTTTGTTTTCAAGGATTTGAAAAGTTCCCACGTATTCTCTCTGAAACACTCAGTGTTACTTTGAAAATTCTTTCAACATGGGATCATATATGCATGGGCTCTGGCAAGGCATCTTTGACTTATGATGTCACTTAAGCTTTACTTTCTGCAGATTGAGTGGGAGGTATTCCAGCCCATGGCAGGGGTTTTGAATGAAATGATCATTATGGTCCCTTCCAACTCAAACCATTCTATGATTCTATGATTCTATATCCTAAAAGTGCTCACTGAAATGCCATGCACTAGTAATTTGATCTAATTATTTGAATGGTTACTTTTTGTCATCGTCAGACCAAGAGGAGAGAGAGAGTGTTTAACTATCACTAAACTACATATTAATATATATTTTGCTTTTCAGAATAAAAAATTAACTTGAAGAATCTGACAAAGTACTATATATTTAGTTCACAAAATCATTCTTACCTTTCATCATCAATGTGTACATGAAAAAAACATACTGCAGTTACACTTTTCTTCACTTTAGAGGTCAGAGAGGGTAGGAAACCTGCTTTTTCATTTAATTGCATATAAACATGTCCCTAGTCACTGCTTAAGCCAAATCATACAAAGAATGTTAAACTACTGCATGTGAAGTTAGCAGCAAATTAATATTTCATTAAGAACCTGCATTAACCTCTTGATCCTGACCTTCAGGTTTAATGGGGAACTGCAACAAAGATGTAGACCAAAGACTTCAGTGCTGCAATAACAACAAAGAACACTACTTTTAGAGCTCATCCCTTTCCTTTCTATTCAAAATATCCATGAAGTTTTGACACAGCTCTAGATATCTCTTCTTGGCTCCAAAATTCTGACTGTTCACACACAAATCCACTTAGGAGAGGAAAATGATTCATTTACTCATTCCATTTATCTGTTTACCTTGCATCTTAAAGAAGTCCAAATTTCAGAAAGGACAAAAGTATTTCCTGGCTTCTGTATCTCTCTGCTAGTCTTTGTGCAGTAATTGTACATATTGTCTAAACTGGAGAGACATGGATTTGATGAATGGACTTGACAGATAAGGAATTGGCTGTATGGTCACACTCAAGAGAGTTGTAGTTAATGGCCCAATGTCCAAGTGGAGACGAGAAATGCTTTTCACAGGGTCAGTATTTGGACCAACAGCATCTTTGTCAGTAATGTGTACAGTGGGATTTGCTGGTGACACCAACCTTTATGGTGCGGTCTGCACACAATGGAGGGAAGGGATGCAATCCAGAGAGAGCTTCTCAGGCTTGAGAAGTGAGCCTATAACAACTTCATGAAGTTCAACAAGCCCAAGTACAAAATCCTGCACATGGGCTGGGACAATCCCAAACATAAATAAAGACCAGATGCAGAGTGGTGGATACAGAGCAGCCCTGAGGAGAAGGATTTGTGGGTGTATGTTGTGGAGAAGCTCAACAAGACCCACCAATGGGTTCTTGCTGCCCAGAAAGCTAGCCTTATCCTGGGCTGCATTAAAAGAAGCATTCTCAGCAGATCAAAGTTTGTGATTCTGCCCCTCTGCTCTGCAATCATGAGACCTCATCTGGAGCAATGTGCTCAGCTCTGGGATCCCACCTAAGTAGGATATGAACCTGTTGGAGCTGGTGCAGAGGAAGGCCATGAAGAGGATGGGAGGGCTGAAGCACCCTCTCCTATGAAGACGGGCTGAGAGAGTGGGATTTGTTCATCCTAGAGAAGAGAAGGCTCCAGGGAGACCTTATTGCGGCCTTCCAGTACCTAAAGGGGGCCTACAAGAAAGTTGGAGATGGACTTTCTACAAGGTTATGTGGTGACAGGACAAGGACTAATGGCTTTAAACTGAAAGAAGGGAGATTTAGATCAGATATAAGGAAGAAATCCTTCAGAGAAGTTGTGGATGCTCCCAACCCTGGAAGTATTCAAGGCCAGGCTGGATGAGGCTTTGAGCAACCTGGTCTAGTGGAAGATGTCCCTTTCCGTGGAGGGATGGTAGAACTAGATGATCTTAAAACTTGCTTCCATTCCGAACCATTCTGTGTTTCTGTCATTCTATGATTCCATAGGTCTGAAGATATGGACACGTCTTTGTTGGTCTTGCCCTCGGTATCCTGGGGCATCATTTTTCCTTGTGACATTATGAAATCAAGCACTGTTCATTGGTATTCCCTATATCTAGCATGTGATTTTGAGAAATATATTATGAATCACCCATCACAGTATGCTGTTTTCATAGTCATACTTCAGTGAGAGGACACATGCCCATCCACTGCCTGAGTTGTTGTGGTTGTGTTTTAGGACAACAGGAGTGTGCACAGGAGCTGTAGATATGGTGTGAGCCAGTTACATGATGCAGGGCACACTTCTTCATTGCACCCGAAGGAGTGTGCCCATTGCTAGAGATCAAGTTTAGCAGTAGGAACGGCCTTCTGGAGAGGATGATAGATGTTGTTGGCTTCCATTTCTCTGAATGAACCTAAAGACCAGGGAAGGACAAAAATATTGTGTGGCAGTTTCAGTGCTTGCCCAGGCTTCCATGAAGAATTTACCACAGTACTCCTCAAAACCTTTTCCTGTTTCAATGGAGTTGTTCTTAGTATTTTATGTTGCCTCAGCTCTGGTTCTCCAGCTAAGGCAAAAAGAGGACAGTATGATAACTCCCATATTTCGCACAGAACTTAGCATTCTTAAAGACACTGGCACCAGAACAGAAAAAAAATTGATCAGATCATTTATCTCTTCCATAGGTCTTTTGTTGTTAGGTCATTCTTTTGTATGGTAATTGGCACATAGATACAGAATTGATAACTGCATTGTAAATCTACCACTAATAAGGCTTAAATACCTGAGCTTTCAAAATAAATCAATCAATTTCTAGCCCTGGTGTGGGTACAAAAATCCTCTAGAGTGGGATGAAATGTGGATTGGTGCTGTGTTGCCTGCTTCAGTCTATCAAGAATCAGTAGCTCCAAGAACAACAACTTTCCCTCTTCGCTATCACAGGCATTATTTCCAGAAGTCATGATAGCAGATTTAAACATTAACTATGTCTCTGCTAAACATTTCATCACACTCATAAAGTCCGAGTGCCCAGTCATAGCCATTACAGGCATTTTAGCAGAAAGCACTTGGGTGTTCAGCACTGCTACAGGGCAACGAGGTATAGAACACGAAACTGAGAGTTCTCCACCTTGAAGCAGAAATCTTTCCAGGTTATATTTTAGTAGTAAAGATGCCCTTTTGCAAATGTTTCTATGAAGAATTTGAACCACTCTGTTGCTAATACAAAAGACAAAGCAGAAATGGGACTTGCTAATACTTTCAATATCCACAGCAGTGCATGTTTCAATTAAAAGTAAAATTATTAATTTCTTTAGTTTGCACAATTTTTTGATAGAATACTACATTTATATGTTAATTTTGCTAAGATCAACTTTATTTATCTACAGGAAGCTATTCCAAGATTGTTGTACATTTTCTTTGCTTCTGAAACGTTATCACATTTAATTGCCTGATCTTATTTGGGTTGCAATCATAGTCATTAATTAGCAGGAAGGTGAGGGACAGCATCATATCTAACTATCTGTTATGGCTGCTTTAATGAGGAAAATACCTGCCATCATTTTAAAGTCATCCTGTATACTTCACAAATACAGCTTGCTGTAGCATTCTCATTTAGACTGTGAACATCAAAGGAAATTGATGTCAGGTGTGAACAGAAGCTGTTGAATATATCTGTTGAGGAAGTTGAGTTGTATGTCTGGATGGGAGAGATGAAGGGCAGCTTAAAACATTAACAAAACTACAGGTAATTAGTGTAAACTTTCAAGGGTAAGGTATGCTCGAGGAATAAAAATGTTGTTTATAGCTATTCCCTGTAGTGCCACTATTGCTAAGGGTCTGTCAATGTTTTCATTTATAAAGCTCTATTTTTATAGGATTGTGCACTAGTAATAAAAAATGTGCTTGGGGCTAGAAGTTGACAATTTAAAGAAAAATAAATTGGTTTTGTTGTCTTGGTGGGGTTTTTTTTTAAATTATATGAGTATATGAATAATAGAAGTTTATCTATTTTGAATGATTGTTTTCCTCTGTGTGATTCAGCTGTTGTTCTAAAATCAAATTAATTAAATTTGGCAAGCAATTAATTCTTAGTATGGACTAATCAGTGTTGGAATTCTTGGGAAAAAATAAATAAAACAAGATTATCTAGTGTTTCACATAGAAAATTATACCTTTCAAAGGGAATCATAAAGAATTCAATGCATCTATACAATATGTTGATTGAATATTTTCATTCTAATGTAAGTGTTACAGTACAATTCCTGAAAAACAAGTTTTAAGAAGTGCCAAAATGTAAGCAAGAGTGGTCACTTACAAAGATGTTGTAAGTTCACTGCACAGGATCAGGCTTGCCAACTGGCTGTTAATGATGTCGTCATACCTCATCTCAATAATTCTCCATAAACAGAATACAGTAGGAACCTTCTTGGTCTCTTGATATCCTCAGGCTCCTGCATGCTTAAGAGAGATACAAAGTAATCTTCTGGGGAAAAAAAGGTGCCTTTTGACTCGAACAATGCAATCTATAGCTGAATTATAAATTGCACTGAATTATAGCTGAATATTGTTTCACTTTAATTTTATATTGGACCCTACCATAAGGAGCAGGGGTTTTTCCTTATCACAATACAACAATTGGAGTAGTGAAATAATTACTGGACTTTTAAATTGAATTTTAAGGGCCAAATGTGCCATGGGTCACATGAGTCTACGTCTAGAATAGTACTTACTGTTCACACAAGGATTTTTTTGCTTTCCAAGATCACTGATTGCCTTAAGAGAGAAATCAAGTAGTATTGCCATATTATACAGATGGGGCAGCTGAAGGCAAGTAAACAGTTGGCTCAAATGTTTCTCAGCAGAGCAATGCTAGCGAGGGACTGGAAGTCGAGTCTCTTGAACACCATCCTAGTGTTTTACCCACTGTATGAGTATCCCTTTTGCTTTCTGTTAAGTCTTGGGAAAATAATTGCCCAAACAATCTGAAGAGTTGGTGTGTACTCCAAAATGAAACCCATTAAGTGTTGCAAATATTTTAAAGATTTCTATCAAATCCCTAAAATACATCCTGGATAAAAATATGTGGGTTTTCTTGAATTGTGGAACCCATTGTTTCATCCACATATATATACACATATGTGGCACATTCCTTATTCCTAAAAGATCATAGTTACCAACTCGCAGGGCATCAGCACTGAGGAAGAAGTAACACCATAGTCACAAATGCTTGTGGCAGCAGCTTTTGATAGCAGATGGCTTTTTAACATTAGAAACTACATCCATTTTGAACTGTAAGACTGTTTTTAACTGTAAGACCAGGGTCTAACTTTTTTGATGGTTACTATAGTGCCAGTTTTGTGGGAACATATTAACACTGTCCTGCTGCTCAATGAGTTCCTGGGCTTGCAGTTACAAATTCGAGTATGTATGCCCAAAAGGAAGGCTCATGATCATCTAACTCGATCACCTGCATAACACAGGTTAGAAAACACCCTAAGCATGATTCCTTGTCTTTAGATACAGAGCATCTTTTAGACACATCCAAACATAAGGCAACAGTTTCTGTGTGCAATTTCATGAGTTAGGAGCAGATATTGAAATAGGAGTGAAATTGAAATTTTCCTTGTCACATTAGACTTCATGAGCACTGACAAGACTAGAATCAGTGTGATGAAGATCCCTTCATCTATCTAGAGGTTTGTCTATCAGGGGAATTGAGCAGGAAATTACCAATCAGAGTCCTGATACTAATTTTATAATAAAGCCAGTCAGTGAATGTAGACCTTCTGATCATCAACATGCTCAGATATATGTAAGGTTTCTTTTTTTACTCTCTCTTAAGCTCATCACCCACTGCCCGTGTATGAAAGGGCTAAGTTCTGTCCTCAGATCCCTAACTTCAAATGAATTTTAGTTTAAAAGTCTGAGGGAAAGTTTAGCACAAAATATCCCATATATTCACACATTCTTTTTATGAACATGAAGCTATGTTTGGGAGCAATAAACACCTGTCATTTTAAATAGTAAAGAATGTACTGCATTATGCTTGTGTGTCATTTTGGTTTGGGTTTTGTTCGGTTTTGTTGGGGTTTTTTTAGGATAAAAGTTCTTTAATTTCTAGGTAAATGCAAAGCCTCAGAGAAGGAAGTATAATTTCAGAAAGGACATTTTAAGGAGCATTGCGAGTAAATGCAAACAAATAAAATACAGAACATCTTAATTTTTTTCAAAAAGATACAATGCTGCCTTTGTAATTCCAATGACCTTGAAACAGATATGACATGGCCATTTTGTTTAATAATTGTATGCCTAGTATTAGTATGGATATGGCAGAAACTATTTTAGACAGTTCCTAGTGACTGACAGGTAGTGATATCCTATGAGGACTTGAACAGAAGTCTTTCACCATTTCAACAGTTATCTTTCTTCTCTCAGAAGTTAAACAGTAGATGAGACCTCCTAATGGCTTTCCATGTGTTCATCACAGCTACCTGCGTGAATTCGCAGTAATTAAGCAATCTGAAACACTGACTGACCCAGAGAGAAAGCTATTCCATACTGGTGGTGTCCTTGAAATGTCTTCATCATCAAGCAGTTTCTTCTCTTCATCTCATTTAAAGCTAATGTCAGCACTACTGTGTAGTAACCCTCCTCCCAAATAGCTATTGAAATCGTATAAGGGTCCTTTTTTATTATTATTAAAAAAAGAGGAAGGAAAAAAAATAAAAAGACAGAAATCCCATCAGCAAAGCTGTGTGCAGAGAAATGGCTCTGTGAAAATGTTTCTGCTATCGGGAGGAGGGAAAGGAAGCTGGTTGGGTATAAAAACAGTCTTTTTTTTTAAGGTCAAAAATATAATTAGCATTTGAAAGGATGTGAAGATGCACTACCTCAGGGACCACAATGGCCAAATTTGTGCCATTTAATGTCAACAGCCATCAGAGTTGTGATAAAATTAATAGAGCCTTGTGTGATTGATAACATACCTCATCTGCCATTCCAGTACAAAAATCCCACAGGTTTAGCAGCAAGGAGCAAGGTTTAGATCACTTTTGAAAGGAAACTGTTTGAAAGATGTGCTTATGGGCTTTAATTAGCTTCTGAAATCCATGACAATCTTCCTCACTATCACTACCAAAAGTAAAAAAATGTATTGTTTAATTATTAACTGTGTGACACGAGTTTAATGTCTCTTTAGTAACAGGACATTCTTTGTGGACTCTGAAAGGCAAGAGTGATGAGAAAGGCAGATTTTCTCAGTGATTTTTGAAGTGGAAAACAGTAGTTTATGTGAGGAAAAAAGGGTAGATCACTGACAGAGAGAGGAATTAAACAATGACTTAATGACTGAAAGAAAGCTAGGCATTCTGTAAATACCATATATTTTAACTAGGAATCAGTTTATTTTTCACTTATTGGAAGACTGAATCCAGTTTTCTACCCTATTCTGAAAAATCATTTAAATATTTTGGCCTTTGACTGTCAGAATCACACTGATGTTATGATTTAGAAATGAAGATTTTGTTTAAGGACACGAAGTCACAAGCCTTGCAGGGACCATATGTGTGATTCTGTTGAATTGAAAAGGCAAGTTGGTCATTAATGTAAAGTATCAATTACAAGTCTATTTCTTGCTTTTGGGAAAACAGCTTTTTTACATTTTAATAAACATTTTTTTTACTTGATTTGGAGCCATATAGTGGTACAATTTCAGGGGGAAGGGGGAGGGGCAGGTGTGCTATCAATCCTCCCTTTACTTCTTTGGAAACTATAAATTGTGTAAACAACAGCAATAAATTAACAATCTGTCCTGTGGATAATATATAATATGTATTTCTAGGAACACAGCATTATTTTTTTATCCTACTGAAGACTCTCAATGATTGACCAAAAAAACCCTATAAAAATACTTATCTGAATTTGTCGTGGGACAATGACAATGTTTTCAGAAATCTATACATATTTTCATTGTTATTTTTGTGTCATTGATGTTACAATTAGAGTGAAAAGACATCCAGTGTTTAGAGTTCAGCAAAATCTAACACATCATCCCAATATCTTACATCAGTCTGGAGTATCATAAAACTGAAACTCATCACCATCCACTTACTGCAGCACTGATTTAGCAAACACTTCCCATGTAGATCCTAACATATTCCTTGACAGTTGCAAGAAAACAAGTCTATCTAATTGTTAAGAGTAGAGCTAGCCATGGGAAATCACTGGGGCAAAAGGTGAATGGGGCAACCAAAAAATGTATCTTTGATGAAAAATTTAATCAAAGCTTACATGTGAACAAAAAGGGCCATCCATCTAGATTGCAAAGCTTCAACTGAAGCAGTAACTTAATGCATTAAATAAAGTGCTGAATCACAATGAATTGCCCCCATAATGGTAACCACTTGCCAGCTTCAGTAGGAAAAATACATGTCAGAGGAAAGAAGCCACAGTTATACTGTCCTCAGATATCATTTCTCTGCCTCTGCCTTCTAAAAAAATTGTGCAGAACCAATTGAAAAGTTCTTGAAACCCAATTATTTGCTCTGAAATCAATAGTTCAGTGTAGGAGGTCACTATGACAGAGTTTCTGTTGGTAAATCTCTATCACTTCAGCATTTGGTAGAAGTACACTGCATCTGACATCTTGCTCTACGATAGCTTGTACAGACAGTGAAGGCATAGGAGAAAACGTTATAGGTGCATAATGACTAATAAAGGCTGGAATACCTGAGACGTGGTTTAGTTTGCATGATATACACATAACATAGCTAAGAAGTACTATTATCACATGGAACACTTTTAATAAGTACATTTATTCAATAATTTTAAGTGATAAGGATAAGCGTCCGGAATAGTCCAATGCTGTCATAACTTAATGGGACTATGCATATCCCAGCTGATAAATGCACAGCAATTCCTGTCAAGATACCGGCACTCAGAAAAGCTGATGGACAGAATTATACTTTAAATACCACTTACCTCTGCAGGCTAACTACTGGCAAAAATGAAAAGGACTTGCCTTAGAAATTGAGTAACATTGACAGCATCATTAAAAAAAATGTATGTAATACCAAAACAATAGAGGAAAATCTTTTTATCATCATTATATGTACTTCAGTGAGTTGCAGAATGTAGTAAAATATATTAATTTTCCTTTTATAAAATAGTGAGTCTGTAAAATATGATGTGTTGAAGTCACAGAGATTAGAACTATATACATATTTAGTAACACTTACAACCATGACAAGGAGCCCAGAAACATGGGCTCTTGCAGTTAAAGAGGGCAGGAAAGTCTATAACTTGTCCCAAATCTCCCAGACAACTTCATTTTAAGTTTCCATGACTTGTTTTAGCATAAACTACTTGAGCTTAAAAAAACTCCTCAAAGGCAGATGTCTTACTTCACCCTGAAATAGTTTTCAAATTTCAGCTACAATGATTTGGTGATCAGATTATTTACATTATTTTTGCTAAGAACGTCTAGTACTTCCAAGCATTTAGAGAGGTGCTTGAAATTCAGCTCAGAGGAAAAGGGATAAAGGGAGAGAAAAGGGTCAGACTTGAGACTGCTTGTTATTTAGGACAGTTTTCTGAAGACTGTGATCATGTTGAGTAGCCCTTATTCCTCCACAGTTCTTAACTGCTGGGGGACTGTACCTGCACCTTCCACATATGTACATGTGAATGCCCCATTTTGGGGTGAGATTTTCCCATCAAATTCCTCTTCAAGCAAAAATTATAGTATTTTCTGCAGCAAGGAGCATCAGAATGGTTAGCAGGACTTTGCTTTCATTGCTAGCAGCTGTTTCTGCTTGCAATATTGAAGGATGAAAAAGAAATGATGCAGTGCAGAAGAAGTAAGCAAACGGCAGCAGGTGTTGACGGCACCTTATGGAAAGAGTTTAATCGGCCAAAATTAACTTATCATACTGATATATGACATTACTGTATTAGTTCTGGAAATACTGAATGTTTAATTGCTTGACTTTAAGCAAGCGCAGTTTTTTTAAAGTTGATGGGTTTTTTTCATACATAAAATCACAGTTGGTTAAAATATTTCTCGCTAAACATTTCCTAAACAGAAGATGAAACTTTGTCAAAACCAACATTTTCAAAGAAAGCATAGGTTTTGGTGATATTTTTGTTCAGCTATGAAGGAAGGATGTTTGCCCTGTTATTTCAAGTTTGTTTCATGATATAACTCACCAAAATGAGATTCTGGTGGATATGGAATGACACACCTCTCCTTTTGTGGTTCTGCTGGCACTTCCACTTTACCAACAATCTTCCCATTGTCATCTAGTGGAAAATACACACATATAAACTACCACCAGTACAGAAAATATCTGTGGCCGTTGGTTTAGAACCACTTGAGAACTGAAGCAGGAATAATGATTATTAAATTATTTACAAAATCATTTAATTCTGAGCATGTTGAATTTGTCTAGGATATTCTGGGCTGATATGAAGTATCTGTGCATTTCAAGCTCTGTAAAAGAATGTGTCTTTATTTCTCATATTATTTTTGTCTTTAAACAGAAGTGACCCTGATTAATAATTAGATTCTTTTCTGTTTAGTATAGACACAACATCTAATGACCACAGAAAAATCTATAGTGATGAACTAGGCCTGAAGGACCTTAGTAGAAGAAATTAGATCATCTGGTATTAAAAAATGGTCTGTAAAACTTCAGTATTTGTACCAAAAGTTATATGATAATTGCTAGAATAAAATTAACTGTACTTTTGATTCATTAATGCCATGAGTTCCAAACAGCAATGGATATCTCTGTTGGCTTTTTTCATGGAGGCAACATGCCCATTTAGTATATTCCACAATTTTTCAGTCTTCTGTAACCTCACTTCTCCACTGAGCTCAAGCAGTGAACCCATGACCTCTCAAAATATATCATTCCAAGTTATTCTTGTTTGTATGCCTTCCAAGTTGACTTATTAACTCATTTTATGCTTCTGAAGTTGGGTACAATCACCCAGGTAGAGCCATCAATAGGGATACGTACTGTGCAATGTTTACAGATTCTTAACTTTCTTGGTTTCCCTTTCTCATACACTGCACAAAACAAAGCTTAAGTCAAAATATTTTTTGTTTACTGCTATAAGTTTCAATGCCAAAAATGATAGCTTTGGCAAAGTTAAAGTTTGGATAGATTGCTAACACCAGGGCAAGATCACAAAAACTATTTGGAAGTTAGCCCTTATCTAATTTTATCCTCACTTATGAATCAAAAGAAATTTATTTGAATTTTTCCTTCTGATTGTGGACATTTTGTTGAAGATTCCTTTTTGTTTGGTTTCTCATTTATAAGATTTTCATGCTTTTGCTATCTGTTTCAAACTGGAGATGAACTTTATTTTATGTACTTGGATTAAGTAGACTGCATGAGATTTCTTCTCCATCCTTTATTTGCCAAATCTGTCCTAGTTCAATGGGTGTCAATTTTAGATTTTTTTCTCAGCTGTATTTCTCTTCAGTCTTTTCATCTGGCTGGAGAAAACAGTGCATAGTTAAAAAAAAGAAAAGAAGAAATCATAATACTCAAGTATACGCATAAGTCTCTGTTAATTCTGCTGGGAATTGACTTGTTTTTCTGTTTTGGGGTTGGTTTTTTTTGAACTTGTGGTGTAAGGCAAGACCAATGTATTTTCACTAAGTGGCATCAGACAGAACTGGCCAGATATAAAGTAGACATAAAGATCAAAGACATTTTTATCATTTAACAACAAGTATATTCAAACTATAGTGAAGAGGTATCAAGATTTTGTCTAGCAAAAGAGGCCACTGTACCTGCTCAATGTGAAAACTGAATTTTCAAAAATGAAATTTCAGGAACTCTCCCTTCTCTCTATTAACCAAGTTTAGAAAATTGAATTCCTAAATCCTTTACATACTCTCAACAAAGAGAATCAAGTTTAGCCCTGTGAGCTGTATTAGCTTAATGTTCTAATAGTTAGAGCAGTCAAATTGATATTGATAATGTCACCCTCTAACTGTTTTACTCTAGCTGCTTTTTCTTAACCCACCATCAGAGATGTAAGTGGTGCTAAGCAACAACAGTAGTGAGATGGATGGGTGGATGAATGGATGGATGGAGAAAGAATGGATGTTGGAGTTAAGAGACAACGGATGAATATTGAAAAATGCACTTGGGTGTGTAACTTGTGCACAGCATAAGTTCTATATTCATATATAATTAACTCTCCATAGTTTTCCACTTAACTTTTGTTTATGTGACAGCAAATAAAAGTAGACACATTTTTAATTGGTAAGTTTTATTGTATCGTCAATGAGAGTCATTGCTCCAGATAAGACTTGGTACTTACCTCGTAATAAATAGCCATTGTTAGTGCTTCTTTCAACCCAATCCAAACCTCTGTCCTCATCAAAAATAACATGTCACTCTCAGCAAAAGAACATTTAAAGGAAAAAGTCCTTCCTGTGTATTTTTGTGCTATTTAAAACAAATAATTTGTCTCACTTGTCTTTACCTATGTACTTTTTCTCTGCCCTTGACATGATACCATCCTTCTGCTCAGCTAATGACAATACTTTCAGAACTCTATAACATTTTGATATAATCGTCTGTATTTTAAATATATAGAATGCTTAAAGAAGATATACAGATATAAAGAAAAGGAATGCATAAAAAGCACAGAAGAGGTTTTTTACAGAAATATTTTGGATCAATCCAGAATCATAATATATTCTGCCATTGGACAATCCAGAGAAATCACAATCAAAACAATCCTGTATGGAATGCTCTGGCTTGTACAGTCTTTAAGTAATCACCATGCAAATATTACTGTGGCTCCTACATATGTTGTCAAATTTTGGGAAAGCTTGACACACATTTCTTTTTTTCTTATCCAGCAGGTACACATTTATTGGCTAGGCTTGTTGCCGCTTCTGCAAGTCTAGAAACAATTTGCAAATGCACATTTCAACATGTCTCTGTTGAATTCAACTATTTGAATACCGAATAGCTAAGATGATAGAAAGTAATTCCATTAAGATTTGTGATAAGAAAAAGGGTTTCAAATTCTGAACCTGTAAGTATACTGATAGTGCATCAGGCTTTACATTACGTAGCCATCACATATTTGCTAGCGCTTGTTGTGAAGTATACATAAAGATTGTCATTACCTAGTCACCTTTTAACTGATTGATCCAGAAAAAAATTAATTGCTGATTCTGGTATTGTTCTTAGATACTTTTCCTATGAATTTCTTACCTGCAGTGAATAAATACACAAAAAGACACTCTTTAAAATGTATAGGCAGACACTGGAAAATAAGACATTTACATAGTAAGACTTTTGCAGGTTTCTCTGTAGGTAAGTAAATAGTTCAAAAAACATCATTTATCTCATGAATTTCATTAAAAGTTTTCCAGCTCATAAATGGTTCATAAACAAACTATGAAATCCCCACATTTATTCATCATTTAAAAGTGTTCTCATAATTCTGCGTTAAAACATAATTCATTGAATATACTGATAACTTGAAATTTCTATCATTTTTGTTATACAGCACTGAATCTACTGGTAAGTAGTGTATCATGGACAGTCAATCATCAGAAGCAGTGTTTCATATGGAATGATGGAATGAAAAAAATAGAATAAAAAAATCCCTGTTACCAAGGTTTTAAATTATGTAATTTCAAGATAAATTTTGAAAAATATCTGTCACTTAAGTTCATAGTTTGATTTTTTTTTCCTTTTTGTGTGTTATTGAAACTAATCCCTAACCAAATACAGTTCAAGATCTCAAAACTGGTCGAATTCATACAAAAAATGATTCTGTATAAACTATTGTCTTGTCTGCAGAAAGTCAAAAGAATAAAAAGTTGATACTAAGCCCTATATAGTAAACCTGTTAATATCAACATGCAGATTTCTGATGCTTCAATGGCAATTGTATCAGCGACAAGAACTCTTACAAAAAAATGGCGCAATAGCAATTGATATGCATTATGTTATTAACTAACAAGAAATATGTAGTCTTAAAAATAGGTTTTTTGCTATTTACCTACTATCTAGGCTTTGTTCTGCTTCAGTTGTTAACATTACTAGGATATCTACCTCAGAGTAAACTTAAGTTTGGAAAAATTAAAATCCAGTATCTTACTTGTTTATCTCTTCAAGAGCTTTACTACTGTTTACAGAAACACATTGGTTTCTGAGCCAACATGTAAAGATTCAATACACAGGTATAAAATACTCATAGAAAGCTGTATATGTACATATAAGTACACAGACACACATATGCAACCCTACAGAGTAAACAGGAAATATAAGTTGTTGTGAAGTCTGCAAGTTTACCTGAATTCACTGTTTATGTATTTCTGAGCTTGTCTGTAATCCTGATAATTAGCCTCCTGGTATTGATTCTGCTGAAGTGCCTACAATATATTAGAAATGTCAAAATGAATCACGGTAGGAAACAATATCTACAGCAGGTACAAAAGGAGGAGAAATAAAAAGCAACAACCTCTCCTACCTCATTCCTTGATTACTTGAAAGAAATTAAGCACAAATACAAATTGATAATTAAGATCAAAAACAAAGAAGGGAAGAAATAAAATTGTAGTAGGAAGTGGAATAGGGAAAATAATACTGTTAATATAATCTTTTTTTAATGAACCAGAAGAAAGAAACTTTGTTGTAATAAAATATTATAGCACTAAATGCTTATTTTTTTTTCCTGGTCATGTTTAGCTAGGCAGAAATATAAAAATTCTGCTGGCATGTTTGTTGGGAATAAAAAAGCCTGTAGGTCAAGTCTTTCTGAGAGAATGCCAAATGTCTTTGTGTCCAGTTATTTATGGTTTCAGATAATTGTACAGAAAATATCAAATTTGCATAGTGTGATTATTGCTGATTATTTATCTAGCAGTCAAAATGTTTCAGTGGTTCCTAGGATGACAGATTGACAAGTACTTAAAACTCATTCATTTTATGAAATTTGCATGTAATTAGGCAATAATGAAGGGGATGTTTGTGGACAGCGGATTATACTACAATATGCTGGAAGCGATTCAAATGCTTGACAAAGTGTTAACATTATCTTTGGTTTCAACTAAGTCTTGAATGTTTGGCTCAAAAAATCAGTGGAAAAAAATGAAATGGGTTATGGAAAGTTACTAAATGTACTCCTAGAAAGAAGTATGCATTTCTTACTCCTCTCTTTGTCTGTTTCTACTTATTTATGCACTGCTGATTAATTGTACATTATATATTTAACTCATATCACATTTGGTACAGCTCATCTGTAATAGTTTTGCTGCCACTGCTGTGGTCATTACCACAATGAAATCCTATGAAGAATGGTTTTCTTTGGTTTGTTGGCATTTGTAGGGGATATGAATTTTAAAGGTCCTGCCTTAGGATTCATGCAAAAGAGTTTAATTTTGAAGAACTAATTTATCACACAAAGTATGATTTGTTTCTTAACCAGTTGTTTCTCTACAAATAGGATACTTGGGTTTATGGCTCAAACTCTAAGTGGAGGTAGCCTTTACCAGTATATTGTGGTGACTGACAGCTGCAAATGACTCCTACTTTTATAAAGGTACAAAATTAGTTCAAAGTTCCTGGCACTCACATTTTGTTTAATATAATATTTATTCTTGTTTCAATAGCTTAAGTAAGTATATTTCCGGTTTTAGAGGATTTTATGTACACGCATCAAGTGCATTTCTACATTTGACTCCAGTCAGTGTTCACCTTAATACATACTAGTGTGCAGGGACCTGTGTAATGAAATGCACTTTATAATAGGCTGTTTTCAAATATTTCTCTCTCATTTTTGGGGTATATATTCTACCTTAATATAATAGTAGCAGTAAAGGTGCATATAACTTTTTAAGAGGAAGTAAGTGTCTACATATGTAGTCCACAAAATGAGCATGCCGGTCAGGGAGTTGCCTGAGTTGGTCAGTAGAAGAGCTATGCTTTTCAAAAATCTACTTATGCTTTTTTGGAGAATATAAGATAAATGTCTGTTACAGGGCAATGCAAGCTGCTAGTAAAGCAAAATAATCTGGAACTCTGTAACTAATGGGTTTTTTTCACCAGATGATTTAATGATGGTGTTACCTTTGTTCCTTTTTGCTCAGGAGTCTAAGCATGTCAGATCAGTGCTCATAGATTTGCTCTCCCTATCTCTCCTATTGAAGTTGTTCCAGTTTTTGTGGAATAATTTAAAAAAAAAAAATTCAAACTCTCTCATATCTGCTCATCAAGTCACTCACAAGAGGGCAAGAGACACGTTCAGTCCCTACCTACGTGAATGATCCCACTACTGTGCTGTAGCATCACTCTCTGTTTGGTGTTTGGTGCAGGAAATGCTTAAATATTCATAAAACATCTGTGACAGAAGGGACTGAGACAATATTAACTACAGCAGAGCTTCCTTATGAGGCGACAACCACTGAGAGGCACAAGGTCAGAAGAACTCAACTTATGAGGAAGAAGTGAATGGAGTTAAGGGTTCTGATGGAGCACCCTTGCTAAGTCTTCTTTCTCTTGCTGGTTTTGTGTAGGCTCCATTCTAGCATACCTGTTCTGACAAGGCATCACACTTGATGCATTGTAAGAGTCAGTCAAAGGATCGATTTCTGTCTCAACATGTTCTCATTTTTAGCTTCGGAACTTGACTCTATAAATCAGAAACGCACCTCAGAAAATGGCCAGAGCTGGTACGGAACAAATGCTTTGTACCTAACTACCTGTACATGCCTCCTAATCTCAAAAATGTTTTGTACCTGTCTTCAAACCTCCTTGCTCCCTTCCATTGTGAAAGATGCATGAAGCAAGGAGGAAAAGACAGGAAGATTAATGACGGGATTTACCACAGACCCATAGCCAACAGAGCATGTGCACAAGGTGATGATGACTAGTGGCCTTCATCAGGAGACCCTAGGTCCACCACCACTGCCAGAAGGAGCACATGTGCAAGCGGAGGAGACCTGCAGACACTCCTCTCTTGGCATGCGTGGCCTGCTAGGTGGAGATTGGCACATCTCCACAGGCAAAGGCGGGTCACAGATGTATTGACTAGCATAAAAGACAGCTCCAGAGCAGCTGAATTAGGGGCGAACAGAAGACCAAGACAGAAGAAGACCACCTCCACCATGGAATCACCTCCATCAAAGACCAAAACAGCAGAACACCTTCTGGACAGGGACTCCCAGAGACACCGGACATCTGTGGACCCATGGTGGTAGCTATGAACCCATTTTCCTTCCCTCTTCTCCCCATCTCTTTCCTTGTTCTCTGTCTCTTTCTATTGTAAGTCGCTTTATGGGCATAATTAATAAAGCGCCATTTTAGATCAAAACTTGACTCCCTAGAGTCTTTTGAATTATTTGCACTCTGAAATCATAAATGAAATGAACCATCATGCATCCACTTACAGGTGGACCGCGACATGCATACATTAACATCTCAAGCCTGGTTGAAGCCTAGAATGAAGTACTTGGCTTGGCCTCCAGTACTGTTACGGCAGAAGCAGTTCAGTCTTTAGCATGCTCCAGAACTGATTCAGTGAAAGCATTAATACATGGAGACTTCAGGCACCTCAAAAGCCAGGAAACGGTACCTATATAAATACCTAAAGTTATTCTAAAACATCTAAGTCCTGTCTAATGCCTTTTGTAGATTTAACCTCTAGTGTTTTGGGATGACATGGTATGTTTGCCCAGAGTCCCCTTATGATTCCTAGTAACCTTCAGATGAGTAAACTTCCACCCTATTCAGCCCTGTCCCTCTGAAGCAGTGGTAGTTGCCATATACAGTTGTGAACCTTGTAAGGTGAACTGTATCTCCAAAGACCGTATGGTATCATCCTGAGAAGTTTATTTGAAGGATGGCAGCAATTACAAGTATTCATACTCCACTATCTTGGTGCAGATACAAGTATAATAAATGAAAGGTGTGACTCATGAGTATATATGATCCATACCATCCTAATGAAGGTTAAATGGATACATTATGACATATGAGTAAATGAAAGTCAACTGTATGATATGAGATTAGAAAACACTCTATCTTCCCTAGCATGTGTACCAATAGAGTTTTTGCATCCCTTGCATCTGCAATACCAGTATGTCCTCTTCTCTGTCACTGATCCCTAGGTGTATTCCCATAACAGGATTCTTATCAAGAAGTTTAATATGCATATATCTAATAAAAGAGCTTTCTCTTTCTTGCCAAAGCAAATGGCGTAAACATTTGTTCAGAAGCAGGAAAAAAATCTCTGTACTCACTGATGATAACATATTGAATTCTATCAACAGTTTTGGGAGCATTTTTCAGAAACAAATTCACGTGAAGGAGGCAGAAATGTCAGGAGAAGGAGGGGGAGAGCATTCAAGCCCCTGACGGACCTTCCTGAATGAATTTTATGCATAGTATTCTCAGAAGCTTTATGTAACCTGAATTAATTACTAATCTATCCCCTTCATTATCTAATTAACTCATTCCACTGTTTTTTTTCTTCCCTGCCTTTAAAAAGATGTTCAATTACTAACATTTCAGCATCTGTTTCTGTATTCTGATGCAAGGCAGAAGAATCTGATGGTTCTTTTAACTCGTTCAGACATGAAATAGCAGAACCTTCACATTCTCTCCCAGAATATAGTGGGCTACACATCTGGTTGCCTTTCTAATGGAAGGATTTTCTAGAGTCAGAAATGCTGTATGACAAAAAGGAGAAGAGTAGGTAAAGCACAACGAGGCCATAAGCCATATTTCTAAGCAGAAGGAAAACAAGGTCACCCTTTATGGTTTTGGATGGACAGTCAGAAGAAAAAGAGAAGATAGCAGTTGCAGGACACACAAAGTGGCAGTTGGAAAGGTCAGGGTATAAGACCTAAGCTTCTGTAGCAAAGAAAAGAATGAAACGTTCTTTCTTTCATTCGTTCATAGGAGAAGACTACAGTACATGAAAAAGAAAAGTCTTTGTGGTTCATGGGGGCCTCCCTAGCCTCAGAGGCTCTTTCTTTGAAAACAAAACTGTATCAAAGTTGTTGATTTCCACCCCCTTTTGCAGGTATTTTATGCATACAGAGTGGGTTTGGAGCTGTGAAAGGATTACCTATCATTTAAAAATTTAGTTCAATAGTAAAGAATACTGAAATTTTCCTTGTGTTGTATTCAGTTCTTTCCCACTGTTCTATGTGTTAGTTATTGTTTTGATATCTAAAATTTTAAAAAGGTTTTTAAAATAGTGTAAAGTTCCTGACTAGAAATACAGCTCTGAGTTAAAGTTTCTCCTTTACGAGTTGTCAATTTTAACTGATCTACAGCTGGTGTTTATGGCTTTTGGAGATAGTTGATGGGCTATGGTGCTGATTAGTTAGTTGTCTGCACACGGGATTTTTTTATTATTATTTTAAAAGGAATAGATGAAATGTGCATGGGAAATTGTTTGCTCTCAGATTATACATTTTTTTATGCTCTAGAACTTCCCAAATTTCCCTAATGATCAGCCTCTTTGCCATGCTTTTGCGAATTACCTCGTTTTATTTTCCTGGATGAGAGCTAATGCATTGAAGATTTGAAAAGTCTTTACATCCTCACAAAATCTGCCCTTGCCTGACCATCAGCAATGGTTGCTCCCATCTCTTTCCTGTTGGGAACTGATATTAGCCTCAAAAGAAGGAGGATACAAGGAGGGCAAAGAAGAGAATGAAAAATAATGTAGCATCTCAAGATACCATTCTCTATTTTCCTTCTGTGAGCAAGAAAAGAGAGATCTCTTCTCATCATCTTCCCTGAAGAGATGAGATGCATGAAATGTCCCTAGAAAGAAGAAATGAGTCCTTGCAGCAGTTTATGCCTTACCAGCTCTAGAGAAATGGATGGAGAAAAAGAGTCTTTAGGAACCTGAAATATAACAGAGGTACAGTTGTAATAGCACAAATAATTACTGAGAAGGAAACCTGCTAGATGGGGAAAACAGAGACCACATAGCACAAGAGCTAAATACAAGGTTTCTAAATTGTAGAATGTGTGACAAAAGTAATTTTTCTATGCACTGAAGAGAGTGAATTTTGATTTCAACGCCCTTGAACCTTTAGTGTTTGCTAAGAGTCTTGACAGAAATACTTGACAGCACTGCAAGCCATCCTGTTGCTGCTCTGTCATTCAGTGTGTGCTGGATACCAGCCTCATCACCTGCTCTGTGGCAGCTGAGGCTGTTGCACATGACCCCAGATGGCACCTGACTGATCACCTTTATTACTACAACTACAGAAATGTTAATTTTCATGCTTCCTTACAATCACAACATGACTGCGGTATCAAAATATTACTGATGGCAACCATTTTTGCTTAGATTGTATCTCTGCCCAATGTGCTTTTCTAAGACCAAAAGATTGTCTCTGCTTATAAACATCCTATTGTAACATTTCTTTCAGATTTCATATACTATTTAGGCAGATCAACTGACCTCCAGGATTGTGTAGAAAGAAGGCTGAGAAGCTTCATGGCCACAATTACAATGGTATGCCATGAGTCATAGAATTTCTGAGATTTGGGAAGCTGTTAAGTAGCTAATTGTGGGTACTGCCCAGAGAGGAGCATAGCACAAGATGTCAGTCCTCTGCTTTGAGCCATGTATGGCCACAAGAAAGCTAGTTGTGACTCTGTAATACTGTGCCACTGTCACGCAGAGCAGACAAAATAACTTTTTGCCTTCTCCACCTTGATGTAATATCTCTTTGGAGAATGTTACTGCATTGAAGGTGGGCTTGAGTTTCTAGATCTGTTTGCACTTAACTCAAAATTCCATCTTGACAGTAGTTTTAAGCCCAGTCTGCCTCCACACACTACATGGAAAGGAAGTCCTGTCATGCAAGCTAGAAACAAGTATGCTTCGAGCAATTTAAGAGAGTTTAAATGCAGCCTAAGAGAACAGATATGCAGCAGACATTGATATAGCTCTGCCTCATCTCTTCCAAGCATCAATGTTTTTTCCTACCCTTACACTTGGACAGGAGAACAGTTGTTCGTAGAATTGTTTCTTCCATCCCTACACCCTTTATGAATCAAGGCAATAACAATAAAATACCATGCCAAGGTCCAAGGCCATAATTTCCATTATAAAGATAGGTTAAGAGTAAAGGAAGAGAACGTGACATAGAAGCAAAAGTGTAGTACCTGATTTGTTTTGAGACAATGAAAAGCACCTGATTCCTTAGTTCACTGATAATGTTTGCACAGGAAACTCTTCAGTATGAACAACAATATCAAGATATGGTCCAAATACTCAGGGTGAGTGTGATCCACATAGAATCACAGAATCACNATGTGATCCACGTAGAATCACAGAATCAC
>WAAB01000598.1:0-14028 GCA_013389865.1 Piaya cayana
GACTGACAGACCTGTAGTTCCCATTCATTTTCCTCCAGACTCTCCTGCTCTTCTTTCAGTGATGTCTTTACTTATCAAGTTCGTTTTTCTGGCTACTGCTTTTGATCACCAGGAATTATGATTTGTCTGGGGATCCTAAGTACTTAACTATGGGTGACAGATTCTATTAAATGATAAGAGACCTGAGAGATAAAACTGGTACTATCTCAACAGAGATTGGAGGAGAGATCTGTCCCTTGAATGGACTAACTTGTAAGACTTCTGAGAAATATGATGCTCTGCACTTCAGCATTCCAATTCTTGCTCAAATGTTTTAAATTACATGCAAATATGACTGTTATTTCTTGAGTAATTAAGCTGTTCAATGTCTAGAACTAAAGTCTTATCTTAAACAAGGTGAGGGACCTATGCCATCTGTGAAGATTTTTGCTGTAATTCAAATCTACACGTAAATTATATGAAAATACTTGAAACTTCAGTGAGATAACAGATGGAATACTGTGTGTGAGTGGAGGAGTTACATTTTTTCACCTTTATCTTCCAAAGTTAATCCATGAATTGCACATAGCCATGTTAAAATGTTTTCAGCATGATTTGTTGCTAAACTAACACACAACCAAGTCTGGAAATACCAACTGCTCTCTCCAGCTGCAATAATGTATCCTAATAGCAAGGTACTAGCATTTCTGGCAAGTAACATCTGGGTATTGTTGAGAAATATGGCTCCTACCTATAAAGCAATGAGTCAGTTTGCGTGTTGGGATATTTCCTTTTGTTTTGTGTTACATACATTTTACAGAATTCATTTGAGATGAATTCTTCCTTTTCTTATATTTGCAAGACTATCTTAGAAATTTGAGTGGATCAAAATATCTAAGAAAATGGAAAAAATGTGTAATCCCAACATTCATAAATTTACAACTGAAATTCCAGTCGTACAAGATTTTATTTAAATAAAAATCTAATTTACCTGGAGGTTATGAACTTCTTATTATCTGCCTTTTCTTCTTTTTGTTATTTGTGTGTGTATGTGGGCGTTTTGTGGTTGGTTTTTTTAAAAAATTTTAATTCAAATGGAGTTATTTTCACATGATTTACTGGATCTTCTTTCACTTTTTAAAATAAAAGTTATTTCATGATACGTAGTGCTCTGTTCTTCAGTATTCAGGTTGGACCAAATGGTATACTTTACTTAATTTACTATGAAAATACACTAGGATATGGAAATGTGCTGCAAATGATCAAATGCCGCCTGCAACCAGGGAAAGCTGAGACACTGAAAAGCTGAAAGTAGCAGGAGATAGTGTTAAGCTAAAATATTGCTAGGATACATTTTTCAATAAGACTTGCTCATTGTATGCTGGCCAACCTTGATTAAGTGTCAAGAATATTGAGTAATCTGGATCCTGGGGAGAATATTTTAACAGGGTAAAACAGCCATCTG
Organism: Piaya cayana; assembly: GCA_013389865.1. Taxonomy (NCBI): domain Eukaryota; kingdom Metazoa; phylum Chordata; class Aves; order Cuculiformes; family Coccyzidae; genus Piaya; species Piaya cayana. The sequence continues at coordinate 1,445 of WAAB01000598.1, forward strand.
AAAGCTGATTTGCCCTTGATGTAAAATTTATTGCATCTATATGCTAATGACCTTATTTCTGCATCTTAAGTCACAACACATGTTTATCCTCTTATTGCATTCCACCAGCTAAAACTGTGTTCCCAAAAAAGTTCTCCAGAAATATTATGGATATGAAAATAATGGCATTGGTAATTTAGACAGTGACTATTTTCTTTTTTTTCATCTTGTCTCACTTGAATAACAAGAATGGTGTGGTTTGGAAATACCATAAGAAAGTGAAGATACACACCATATGTAACCTTTCACATGTAGTAGTAACAATATTAAGAGAAGTAAACTTAAAAGTAAAGGAAATATTTTTTTTTTGTATTATGGAAAAAAACCTCTTTAAATTGTGACAAACACAACAGAAATTTGTATTATTCTTGGCATAGAGACTGTTTGGGATTTTTATATATGAAGCAATGTGACAAAACCATGATGTATGCATTTGCTAGGACTGGCATGTGTTTTGACTGAGTAAAGGGAAAGGTTATTTTAATAGTTGGAAAGTGTAAAATGTTTTATAGGATAAGTGCTTAGGCTTTACAATTTTTAAAATGTATGCTTATGGAATACTGTTATGATTTAATGCCACTTTAGTGTAAATGCGAAAAAATCTACTTTAAGCTAATGTAATACGGTATTCAAAGTTTATTGTGGGCAATATTCACCATCTATACTTATTTAATTAATATGCAAATAAGGTAATTTGAAGATAAAAAGCATATTAAAGTATTACTAGTTTGACTTTTTTCTCAAGGTGATGTCAGAGTAATTGCCAATCTTCTTATTTCTGTCCTGCAGAATGTCAAATGTGAGAATGTTTGCCTAATTTTGGAGATAATTTTGATTCCAGTAATAAAGATAGCTCACATTTTATTTGCTGTAGGATTTGTCACATGCAGATCTGCCATATGCAGATTTGCTACCTACTTTAAATTTGAGTTCAAATTTTCAGGAGACCAACCTAAAATTCAAAAGCTTAATAAATATTAGCAATAATAAATTTCACATGTGCTTAAAATAAGTTTTTTGATAAATCTGTAGTCAAGCGATAAGTCTGGATAAATGAAAAATACCATTAGCTTCTCAACTAAGATGAGATTTTTGCCAAACTAGCTTTTCTTTATTTAAAAAAAATAATTTTTAAAATGTTTTTGCAACATTCCAGGTAGTTTTTATCTCCATTAAAGAGGTTAGAAATAATTAATTGCTAAGCTATGCAGCTACAGTTTGAAGAACAACATTTTTCAATTTTATCACAATTTCCACTTAAATCAATACAAAATATTTTATCTGTAGACATAGACATAGACTAGACTAGACTAGAAGTAGCACTGCTGGAAGGATCATTTGATCCGTAAGTATCATTTAGATAAACACTAATATATTTCAATCAGCCTTGGGTTTAACCTCTATGCTTCCTAATTAACTATCAGTCAAGTTCACTACTTTGACCTTTATGGTTTCAGATAACTTTTTCACTGTTACCTTTCATCATAATATTTGAGAGACATTTTTAGCAATTTTTCTTTCTGGGTATGTTTTGATATCCCTGAAGGTAACATTTGCCACAAGGCAAAATCAGATTTCAGTGGTTTTTAAAAGGAATGAGTTATGAAGACCAAAACTATATATCATTATTATTATTTCTTTGGAATATGTTTCATAACATTCAAAATATTTTCTAAATACACTGACTTACAAGAAGTTACTAAGTTCTGGTTGTATATGCAGTCTGTATATACACATGTATGTATGTCTATGAGTGAGTGTGAAAACAAAGAGCTGAAAGGAGACAACATAACCTGATAATAAAAATTTTTAAAAAGGTTATTATGTGGTGTTACATTTTATGTGCTTTAACACAAATCCTATGTGGACTCTAGGTTTCAGTCCTTATAGACTATTTATATTAACTTTCCTCTAAATGCGTTTATAAATCCTGCAGAAATAGTCAATTTTCATATTAAAAAAATCTGTTTGCCTGTTCAGCTTCTCAATTTTCCAAGCCAAAAAAAACCGTATGTAGAAAATAATATACAGATTAGGAAATGAAAAAAAAACCCCAAAATTGAATAAACACCCAGGATTTTTTTAAACAGAATGGGTTCTCTGCAAAAATTAACCCCCCACAAAATTTCACAGAAAAAAGTTTTGAAGGTGTTTTTACATGTTTGTTAACACCCTAAGTATTTTAGGATAGAGAAGAATAATCAACTTTGATCTACCTTTTCTGTGCCGTGTATAGTGGTGATAAGAAATATGGTTTTACTCTTTGGATTCCTTGTATCCTTATAGAAATGTCAATTTTTTACATTTCTTATAGTACAAGTGAAGAAGAAAAAAAAATCAGTATTCTAGATTTATTCTTTTTTAGAATTATTAAGCAAAAAAGACACAAACTATTAATTCATATCACACAGAGGAAAAGCCATGAAGAGGCTTCATAAATGCTGTGTTGCACAAAGATTAGAAAGAGAAAAATAAAGAGAAGGAAAAGTTGAGAGTTACCTCCTGTCAAATGTTTTATGACTCAGTGAGCTGATGTGGAAGATTTAATAGTCAGTAAAACTGTGTGGTATATCATTTCAAGTCAGGAAAGATGGAACTGATTCTTTCTTAAATGGGAATAAGAGGCTTTCTGTGTCAAATGCAGGAAAAAGTATCTCTCTCTAAATTTTAAAGTTCAAAGGCAGCCAATAAGTACTTGACACATTTCATCATCGGTAATGGAAAGGTATGCTTAAATGTGATGCTAAGAGCATTCTCATCTGAAAATAACATATAAAAATAAATAAATACATATAGAAAAAACTAAAGTGCTTTTCTCCATTTTTGTTACACATTTCTGCCTTCTCCACTTTGAAACTCATTGCAATATTATTGACCAAAGGTTTACAGAGAGGAAATTGATCAAAAATATTAGACCGGTCACATTCTTCTCTGCACTCATCTGGTACTTCAAAACTTTGTTTGATTTAGGCATCTTTGATTTTATAAAATATGAGAATACTGTAAATTTGACTTAGTTCTGCAAATGTTATAACAGAGATCACTCAGAGTCATACCTTGTTAAAGATTCTTGACCAAGTTTGCCTAATGCATCGCACAGTTTATATTTGTACTAACCCTGAGGCTAAAGGCAACAAAAGTATATTGCATTTTATTTGTATGATAGCACTAAGGTATTCTGGTGTCCCACACTGCTAAGATTTGACTCACCTAAGTGACACACTATGCAGGTTATTTATAGCATTCAGATTAATATTAGTGGATGCAAGCCATCAAATATGCATCTTGGAATTTTAGAGTTTGAGAAAAAAAGTACATATTCATAAGTTCAGACTGTTACTTCAACACAGTTCCAGTATGTTTGAAGTGTTGAAGTGCCACTGTCTGTAAATAATCTTCTGAGCTGTTATGTGAATTAAAGAGATACGACACTGAATCTCTATAAAATAAAATTCCTTTCAAGGCAGATGAATCTGTGAGATTACAGCCATTTAAGAAGTAAATTCATTGAAGACTATTAATTCTTTAATATGACAAAACCCCAAAATATACATATGATACATTCTGTGTTTACGACTGAGATTCACAAAATCACTGTATGGTTGACTTTGAAAGGGAATCTCTGGAAGTCACCTCATTCAACCTCCCTGCTCAAACAGGGCCACCAAGAAACTGGTGCCCAGGACCAGGTTCAACAAAAAGAACTGGAACCAGTATGGGCCTATGGGGTACATGTTTATTTAATAGTCTCCAACCAGACTTCATGCCACTGATTGCCACACTCGGGACCTGGGCATTCAGCCTGTTTTCAACCCACTTCACTATCTTCTTATCTAGTCCATAATTCATTAGCTTCTCTATGAAGATCTTATGGAACAGTGTTAAAAGTCTCCACAATATTCACTGCTAATTGCATTGGTTACCAAGCCACTCATTTAATCATAGAAGTTTATTAAGTTTGTCAAACATTGCTTCATTTCCCTGAATCTATGCTGACGACTAATCACTTTATAGTCCTTAATGTACCTGTAAATGGCTTCTAGAATTAATTGTACCATCACCTTCCTAGAGATCAAGGTGGGTTTGACTACTCTGTACCTCCCCAGGTTGTCCATCTGGTTGTTGTTGAGGATAGGAGTGACATACCTTCCTCCACTCCTCAGGCACCTCTTCTATTCAATATACCAGTTCAAAGAATACTGTCAATATTTTTGTAATTACATTAGACAACTTCCTTAGTACTTGTGGGTGTGTTCTATAATGGCCCATTGACTTATGGATATCCAGTCTGCTTAGGTATTCACTAACCTGATCCTGTTCCACTGAAGTCTTCCTTACTCAACATTTTGCCTCTGATCTCTGGGACCTGTGATTCTTGATGGCTGGTTTTACCCATAAAGACTAGGCAAAGAAGGCATTCAATATTGTACCTCAGCCTTTTTTCTATGTAACCATGTCCCTCATCTCTTGGAGCAACAGATATGCAGTTTATTTAGTACTCTTTTGTCACTTACATTGTTGCAGAAGCCCTTCTTGTTGTTTTTGACATCCCTGGACAGACTGAGAGCCATGTAGGCTTTAACTTACCTAACTTAAACTTTGGATTCTCAAGCAATCTTCCTGTATTCCTCTCAAGTTACCCATCCTTGTTTCCACCATCTGAACACTTCCTTTTGTATTTGAGTTTTGGGCAGGGGTTTCTTGTTCATTAACACAGGCTTTCTGGGATTTTTGCCAGACTTCACATTTGTTGGGGTGGGCCACTTTTAAGTATGGAGTGAATAGTAACCAGATATCTTGGGCCCCTCTTCCCTCCAGGGCCTTATTTCATGGGACTCCTTCAAACAGACCTTTGAAGAGGAGAAATTTATCATCAATCCACTCTAGAAACCTCCTAGTTTGCTTATTTCCACTGTACTGTCACTAGAGCAGATATTAAGGTGTTTGAAGTACTTCAGGAGGACTAGGGACCGTGAACGTCAGGCTGGTACTCTCTGTCTGCAGAGGACTTCATCCACCTCTTCTGTTCGGGTGGCCTATGACAGGCACACATTATAGTGTCAACTTCATCTGTCTTCATCCAAGAGAAGATACAGACTGTTTTATTTTAATCTCTCATGACATATACATTTTCAAAAGAATTTATAGATGTGCTCGCACATGTCTGTTAAATATTTCACCCTAAGATATTAATGAGTGGGCCAAATAAGGGCATAATAGGGACAATAAGTCCTACTGCAGGAAAAAAAAGAAAGAAGAATAAAGACCAAATTCCTCACAGTACATTACAGTATCAGGTCTTTTTATGGTAGTGCTCAAAATCACTACATTTTTTGGACTACATTCTTCAACTCCTAAGTAAGTAATTCTTGGAATTGATTATTTATTTATTTGGGCCCACAGCATTTTGAAATCCTATAGATGAGTTTACAAGGTATTTAGACAGTCACTATAAAATTTAAAATCTACTGAAAGAGGGACATATGTTCTTCTTGTTGGCTTTGAGAGAAGATGTAAAAACTGCTTCTGCAGGTATAAATCACTTACTGGGAAGCAGGTAAAAATTTACCATTCTTTTATCTTGACAAATACTTGCTATAGAAAAAAGTCAATAAAGAAGAGAAAGTGTCCTTCTTCCCCATATAAAGTAAGTATATGACAAGATAATTACATAGAATAGTTTTTGCTCGGCTTTTGTAAAGCAGCAGTAGTTTTTATTTAATTACAATTATTTGTTCTAAACTTAGTAACTGAATGAGTAACACAGGATAATTCACATTTGATAGAATCTATAATTTTTGTTATTCATCCAAATAAGGGAGTTAAAATCTCCTTTCTGTCTTCATCACTGTCCCTGTGATCAGCAGTTTAGGAATCTAGCTATGTGTAATCTGTTAAATAGAATATCAGGGTCAAATCCTTGGTACATTGTGTAAGCCCTTCCTAAAATGGAATTACCTAACATTTTTGTCCTAGGTATTCTGAGTCTAATGGGATTTCCCTATGTCCTAGTTATTAATGTCATTTTGTCCGCTATGTATATCCGAAATAAAAAAAAAATCAGTTATGTTGTTGCCCTCAACAGCAGGAGACTAAAATTGGAAGTATATTCCACTTGTCCTTGGAAGTACATGAAAGAAAATGGGAGGACTGGGGCTGCAAAGATTGTTTTATGAAGGAGCATCAGACCATTGCAGAGGTTGCAGGATACCAAACAGTGTTGTATCCACACCACTGCATTTTGGAGAGATGTAGGAAGTAAACTATTCCCTGAAAACATCCAGATAACATCTTAAGGAACAGAAGTTACAGCTGTCCCAAATTTTGCATGGTTTGTGTTTTGGGGTTCTTTTTTTTAAGTTTTACATATTGAGTTGACACTTTAGTAGTGTGAACTTAAGGGGTCAAGCTTACTTCATGACTCTCCTTTATTCAACGACACAGATGTAGCTGGTAGGACCCAGTTACTATAAACTCAGGAACAGGGATGGGGAAGGGCAGTGAAAATTCGAAACTTAATGCTTCCTACCCAGCTAGCTTTTGGACCAGAATCACTGGGTCAAATTTTAATTTGCATACAAATGACAATTTCTTTTAGGAAAATGAGTACAGCATTGCTTTCAACTGCTAGATTATGATGTTTGTTTTTGGAGACACTGAATTCTCAGTTGTTGGTTCTTCAGCCAGTCATTCTACCTTGCTTGTAAAAGGATATAATGATGTTTACTCTTTCATGAAGTGATCTGAAAAAGACTGTAAATAAGCTAAGTCTTTATTAATATGTTTACAAGCGGAATATTTTTATCTCGAGGTTTTAAAAAATCCTATAAGCTGAAATGATGTTTATACATCTGGATCAAAATAAACTTCTGAAGTTACTATTGACAACTAATTGAATAGGTATGGGTATATATCAGCAATGATGAACAGAAATTTGGGAGATATTAATGCATCTATTGCAAAGTAACTCCAAAGTATTTCTAAGTACTAATTTCATCCAATACCACAGAATTTATTATTTGGTTCATTGGCTGGTTAGTTTTGATTTAGGTATCTCATTTTCTTGGTTTTGTATGTGCTTGTCTATGTGTGCATGAGGGTCTGTAGAGACAATATTTCCCTGTAATGTTGAAATACTAATGTCATATTTGATTGGTTGTAACAGTTCTTCAATATTATCAAATACTATATGCTGAATTCTTCAAGGACTCTTTGAAATTTAGCTCTTCTGAAAATTAGTGCTACTCAGTGAATTTTCTGGATATAAAAATTTAAGATTAGACTTCACGGAGATCCAACTTGTCTAATAACCACCTACACCTCCACAGCTTGTGTTTTCTTCTAGCTAGGTGTCTTTAAAATTCCAGAATCACAGAAAGACTCATTAGTCATAGGGTTATAATGAAAATGAAGGTAGTGGAGAAGAAAATGCTATTCTAAATTATAAATATTTTTTCATATATTGCAAGTTCTTCCATGTAAAAATAAGCACAGAATAAAGCAATGCTATAATTAAAGAATCTATAGGTACTGCAGGAAGGGGTCAGATTTCATGTCATGACGATAGATATTTATTCTGCCATGCACTGGGGAGAAAATGAAAAGAAGTCCCAGATGTTCCTCTGTACCTGTCTCTTCAGCCTCAGGTAGAACAAAGTAAAATGCTGTTGCAGCTCATGTCCATTTTATCTAAATTTATGCATTTTATAGAGGCACCTAAATTAGAATATTTTCCTATATCTGTATTTCCCATGTAGAATCATGGGTAATTATAAAATTCATCTCAGACTTGCAATGGATTTATTTCATATGGCATTGTCTGACCACCAGTGAATACTCAGAAAAAAAATTGTTGCAATTCCTACTGAANGCATTTTATGTCATGACAATAGGTACTTATTCTGCCCTGCATTGGGGAGAAAATAAAAAAGAAGTCCCAGATGTTACTCTGTACCTGTCTCTTCAGCCTCAGGTAGAACAAAGTAAAATGCTGTTGCAGCTCATGTCCATTTTATCTAAATTTATGCATTTTATAGAGGCACCTAAATTAGAATATTTTCCTATATCTGTATTTCCCATGTAGAATCATGGGTAATTATAAAATTCATCTCAGACTTGCAATGGATTTATTTCATATGGCATTGTCTGACCACCAGTGAATACTCAGAAAAAAAATTGTTGCAATTCCTACTGAACTTTTACTGTTAATGAGAAAAAAAAAAGATACCTAAGCTTATTTAAATACTACTACAACTACTACTACTACTAATAATAACAACAATAACAATAACAACAATACTAATAAGTAGCTGTGGTTGCAATTTCAACTGCAGACGCAGCTAGCTTCAGACCTGAAAAAGCTGAACACTGTATTATTTACTTCTGGTAGATTTCTTTTACTATGATCAATCCACTTTATATCCCTATTGAATTCTGACTTCTTGTACAGGTCATTGTTTCTTATTCCCTAATAGTTCTACTAGTGATGTGCAAACTTAATATATTTCTGCCATTTACTGAGTTTGCTGAATCACAAGGAACATGCACATGTTTTATGAACTCTCATGTGGGTTACAATGTACAGAAATGAAAACAATATATGTGATATCCATAGAGTCAGTTGGCAGCAAAAAGACAGGGGAAAATATTAAAAAAAGCCTTCTTGTTTGTTTTTATGGTGATTCTCCTAGGAATAAATTGACTATGATATGGGTGGTTTTTTGCTTTCTTTGTATAGCTTGTAAAAGTTATGGTCCTGACCGGTGGTAAAGCTATTGTTTCCCAATGGTACGTATTATGTGTACAACAATCAAACAGAAAAATATAGGACAATGCATATTACACTTACATTTACATACTGTACAGCAAGACTTGCCTAAATATATTACTGAACAATGGATGTAGACAAAGTTATGTCATTGTTAGATTCCAAATATTGTCTTATTTTAAAATCACATTTATAGCTAATTCAGAACAGCAATTTTTCCTAAACTTCCTCTTAAATCCCCCACTAAGACAACCATTCAGAGGAATGTTGAATGCTAATTTGACTGAATATTAGTCAGAAACAAAAGTATAAAGCTAGACTTATTACCATTTCAGGGGTACATTTAGCTATTATCTCCATTGTTTATAACCTTTTAAGAGTACTGCAACTGCACCTCTTGTTCATTTGATGTTGTCAATACCAACTAACAAACTTAACTATTTCAGTAAGTTTTAATGGTTAAGTATAAAGCTATTTGTTTATAGCCTGTTAAATACTGAAAACTTTTGATACAAACAGTTGATTCTTCTGAGAGATCACCCAGTCAGCGCTGAGCTCTGAGGCTTGCTTTTAGTTCAAACCACAAGAATAAAAGCAAAAACCTGAGCATGACTGAAGACCACAGCTGCTGCAGATGGTTTCTGTGGAAACCTAGTGATAGAGTAGGGTACAATCAGGTGGGTAGTTTATCACTAGGCACTCATGAACACTGACTACCTGATTCTTCTGCATGGAAAAGGTGGAAGTGGATTATGTGAAATGTTATGTTTATGTCTACTTTTTCATTCCTTAAGTCCCAAGAAAACTGTATATGGGAAAGATAAGGATCCACAGGGACATGATTGTTCAGTAAAACTTATGATCTCTGCAGTATTTCTGGTAAGGTTACAAATAAGAGCTAGTCTGCTCCTAGGTTTATGTCCAGAATGGTAAGGTACTAGGCAGAGTTACTGTGTGAACCCACAGCTTCACTAAATAAATCTATATTAATTAAAATACGGTCATTCTCTGGCATCAAGGATTGCTGGCGCGTCACATCACTCTTCCTCAGCAGAATAGAGTGGCTGGGAGTTTTTTTGGCTGCTGGGAACCATCAATGTCCTGAAGACTACCTGGAAGAGTGCTTGTTCACTATAAAAAATACCATGCCAGAGGTGAGAGCTCATTGGTAAAGAGTGAAGAAAACGTCCAAGGCTGAAAACTATGTCTTAATTCTACTTAATTTTACTGGTAGGAGCGGAGTCAGTAGGTTCAAACCTGAAGAATTTTTGAGTTTTGGTAAATCAGAGATGACATGATGTTATACTTCTGATTTATTTAGACAATAGTAAAAATTGTATTTTACTGGAATATGTCCTATGGGAAATAAATCTTAAAAGAATGGGAGAAAGGATATCTTTTATAAACTCTAAATACTTTCAGCTGGCCTCTTCTCCCTAGTGACAGGGGACAGGACAAGAGGGAATGGCCTCAAGCTCCACCAGGGGAAGTTCAGGCTCAACATAAGGAAAAAATTCTTCACAGAAAGCGTTGTTAGGCACTCAAACGGGCTTCCCAGGGAGGTGGTTGACTCGCCTTCCCTGGATGTGTTTAATATGTGGGTGGATGAGGTGCTGAGGGGCATGGTTTAGAGATTGGTAGGCATGGTTGGACCTGATGATCCAGTGGGGTCTCTTCCAACCTGGTGATTCTATGATTCTATGATTCTATTTCTAAAGATTCAAATTAAAGAAGGCAAATTATATTTTGTCATTTGTTATTTTAGATATCTTAAGCTAGGGCTTATTTAAAGATTTCAGGGTCATGAATCATTGTTTCAGAGACTAAAGTTTTGGAAAAAATGCTATTCAAGGAACAAAATAAAAAAAATCTAATTAATAATTCAAAGATTAAAGGATGTATATTTCCTATTTATGTGTCATAGCACATTGCTTCTCATGAACTGCAGATTTCCAGCTTTTTTGATATAGAACATGACAGTAAGAGTTTATGATTCAGGGACAAATGACTGTACAGTCAGTATATATCACAGAATAATACTTGCCACTTACTCAACTTTTACATATAGAATGCTAACTTACGCATTGCATATGAACTGTGCAATAGGTATTGATTGATGTACTCTTGCATGATAAAGCATTTGTGCAAAGAAATGAAAAACTCTGAAAGGAAGGGAACAAACAGAAATCCTTATTACATTGTATATCTTAGTTACATATATTTATATTTTTATCTATTTTTTATATAGAAAAGTCGGTAGATAGGTAATACTTGGAGATTTGTATTGCATAGTTATTCAATACAGAAATCCTCACAGAATCAGCATTCCATTTATTATTTTTATATATGACTCCAAAAAAAAAGTGGAAACAGGTCCTATCTTTTGATATGCTGATAACTGGTTTCGGAATTGAGTAGCTAGATGATTTTCCTTTCACTGTGCATAACCTATGATACATAGGCAATAAGAGTTTTGTTTCAATATGAAATATACATCTAGATCTCATCCCTCGCAGCAAAGAAGAGGTGAGGACAGACTAAACCAATAAGACCTAGACTAACACTTGGCTCTGTGCAATATTTGGTGGGAATGTGATAGTTCAGAGAATTTTTACAATGTACTGTTCAAATTTGGACTCCTGTAGCTCAAAACCATTATTTACAAGGTTCTAAAATACTAAAATTTAAGTACTGATATCAAATTTATCTGAATTATTTGTATTCCTGAATACCTGAACATTGAAATGGGGGAGAAAATTACATGAAAATGGATTTTCAGATATTTTCTTCTTTGCCAATAGCACTTTTAAGCCAAGATCTTTGAAAAACAACTTATATCATAATATTTTGGCACTTCCATCTTCCTGTAAATGGAATAGAAATCATATTTTCAGCACATCAGAAAGCTTTAAACAGAATGTGACAAAGTAGACAAAGTTTGGAGAAGACTCATTTGTGATACAACTGTTTTACTGATAACAACAACAAAAAAACATATCAGAGAACTTTATTATGGCATGAAGAAATAGTTTTGAACTTTAACAAAAAAAATCCCTTACATTCTTTATTTTATTCTGAAAATATATTCTCTTCTTCAGTCATCTGAACTCTATTGAGGTTCTTAACAGAGTGAAAGTGAGTTGACCATGAATGTTCAGCTCACTTATATCTAAATGGAACTTTCATAGCCATTTATTACTTTAAGGAATATATTGTAATACAAGTTCCTGCTTTCTTGAAATATCCTTGCAGCAAAATTTCAAATTTTCAGGGAATGATTAACAAAGAGATAAACAATAGTAAATTAAAAACTTCTGTTCTTTTTATTTTCACATCTAAAAAAAGAAGAAACAGTGAAAAATCTTGCTTTCATTAATTACTGTAAAAGAAACTGAAATTCTGCAATAGAAGGTGAGAGATGTCTGAAATTTAGATGCTGAAAATAGTGAAAAATATATCCTTTGCCTGGTCAGATCAGGTCAAGCATTTTAAATACAAGGTCTGACTTCACTTGGTTTATTTTTATTAAGCTTTGGGAACATTTTAACAGTTCTAAGTCAAGTGTCACTGAGAAATGCTAATGAATAACAAATTATGCTGTGTAGTGACATCTCTCAACAGTTACATGTTTTGGATATCTATTCCCAGGCCTGAACCATTTAAATAACATTCCTTTCCTAATTCATTTAATCTAAACAGAACTATACCAGAGCAATACTAATCCAGGAAAAATTTCAATAGGAAGGTTAGGATGGAATCTGGGAGGGAGATAGCAAAC
>WAAB01000598.1:14176-58506 GCA_013389865.1 Piaya cayana
TATATAGCTGATACAAGTGTGAATTTAGTAAACATGAAATTTGCTAACTGTACTGCTCTGGAGCCTGACATTTTCAGCATATATTTGCGGATTGTACTGGAGCTAGTTTTACAGTGGTCACAGTCTATCAGTCTGCTGAAGGGAGGCAGAAAAACTTCATGCCTCTTTGTAAATACCCAAATGCTAGCTCTAGCTATCTTTTCCCTAAACTTCTATTTTATATTCCTGCCTTCCTGTTGTTCTTCCCCCCAAAAAAAAGAGTGTTAACATCCTTTCTAGAGCAGTAGACATTGCTTGTGACAAGTCTTGCTGAAAGANTTTAGTAAACATGAAATTTGCTAATTGTACTGCTCTGGAGTCTGACATTTTCAGCATATATTTGTGGATTGTACTGGAGCTAGTTTTACAGTGGTCACAGTCTATCAGTCTGCTTAAGGGAGGCAGAAAAACATCATGCCTCTTTGTAAACACTTAAATGCTAGCTCTAGCTATCTTTCCCCTAAACCTCTATTTTATGTTCCTGCCTTCCTGTTGTTCTTCCCAAAAACATGAGTGCTAACATCCTTTCTAGAGAAGTAGGGATTCCATTCCTTGTGACAAGTCTTGCTGAAAGATGGGATACGTGCTCAGAGCAGTGAAATGGCATGTTGTTTGGAAATGCACTGAAATCTTGGTCTCACTTTGGCTTCTTCTATGAAGTAATTTAGGCTACTTTATTGTCACAGTTTAGCCCTGGCCCAGCCAGTTTTGCCAGCTACAGCTATGTAGTTGATCTCCGAATTCCCTTTTCCCCAACCCCAGAGAAAGGAGATGAGGAAAACATACAAGACTTGTGTGTTTGAAACTAAACTAAAACAACTTCAAAATAATAATAATAATGGTAATGACAATAATAGTAAATAATATATATATATAAATACATGAAACTGTGCCCCCACCCCACCCTTGATGACTATACATCACCATAAATGCTGCAAAGCAGACAGAGGGGAAATGGTTCAAGGATAGAAGAGAGCTNAATGGATTTTCAGATATTTTCTTCTTTGCCAATAGCACTTTTAAGCCAAGATCTTTGAAAAACAACTTATATCATAATATTTTGGCACTTCCATCTTCCTGTAAATGGAATAGAAATCATATTTTCAGCACATCAGAAAGCTTTAAACAGAATGTGACAAAGTAGACAAAGTTTGGAGAAGACTCATTTGTGATACAACTGTTTTACTGATAACAACAACAAAAAAACATATCAGAGAACTTTATTATGGCATGAAGAAATAGTTTTGAACTTTAACAAAAAAAATCCCTTACATTCTTTATTTTATTCTGAAAATATATTCTCTTCTTCAGTCATCTGAACTCTATTGAGGTTCTTAACAGAGTGAAAGTGAGTTGACCATGAATGTTCAGCTCACTTATATCTAAATGGAACTTTCATAGCCATTTATTACTTTAAGGAATATATTGTAATACAAGTTCCTGCTTTCTTGAAATATCCTTGCAGCAAAATTTCAAATTTTCAGGGAATGATTAGAGATAAACAATACAATAGTAAATTAAAAACTTCTGTTCTTTTTATTTTCACATCTAAAAAAAGAAGAAACAGTGAAAAATCCTGCTTTCATTAATTCCTGTAAAAGAAACTGAAATTCTGCAATAGAAGGTGAGAGATGTCTGAAATTTAGATGCTGAAAATAGTGAAAAATATATCCTTTGCCTGGTCAGATCAGGTCAAGCATTTTAAATACAAGGTCTGACTTCACTTGGTTTATTTTTATTAAGCTTTGGGAACATTTTAACAGTTCTAAGTCAAGTGTCATTGAGAAATGCTAATGAATAACAAATTATGCTGTGTAGTGACATCTCTCAACAGTTACATGTTTTGGATATCTATTCCCAGGCCTGAACCATTTAAATAACATTCCTTTCCTAATTCATTTAATCTAAACAGAACTATACCAGAGCAATACTAATCCAGGAAAAACTTCAATAGGAAGGTTAGGATGGAATCTGGGAGGGAGATAGCAAACATTGTAGCTGCATTCAGCAGGGCAGTTATTTCTACAATGAACATCTATTTGCTTATCCAGAAATAAGATGTATCAACATTACCTTTAATCTTCATTATGTTATATTTCTATAATAACATCATTAGACAATAATGGCCACAATCAATGCAGTAATGTTAATATAAAGGATATGAATTCATGAGGCCTTTATTGTACCTGTACTAGGTAGGTTTCTCAAGAAAACTGTGTAAAACTGTTGCTGAAAGGGTGATTCTGATGGTATCCCTTTCAGTCTATCCTAAAAACCTAGAAAAGAAGATAGTGTTTGAAACTGATGCAGGAATTGCATGATGCAGAGATTGTGTGAAGCAAAGCCAAACTCATCTAAATATTTTAAGCACCTAGTGAATAGTGACAGAACTACAAGTATTTAGTATTTCATCAAGAAGACTTGTAATATTTTATACAAAACAAGTTTTATATTACTCAGATATCATTTAACGGGATATCTATATAGAGATTTAGTGACTATTTAAACAAAGGTGATAAATACTCCCTGAGCTGATGTGATTATGCCTAGTTCTATTTTTACAACATTCTAGCAACAGTACTCAGACTTCTAAATATGTAGCTGTTTTTAAAGGAATTTTTCAACTGTTTGGGGTTTTTTGAGGGTTTTTTTGGGGTTTTTTTTCCTCTTAAGTTGTTACGTTATATAGCTGATACAAGTGTGAATTTAGTAAACATGAAATTTGCTAACTGTACTGCTCTGGAGCCTGACATTTTCAGCATATATTTGCGGATTGTACTGGAGCTAGTTTTACAGTGGTCACAGTCTATCAGTCTGCTTAAGGGAGGCAGAAAAACATCATGCCTCTTTGTAAACACTTAAATGCTAGCTCTAGCTATCTTTCCCCTAAACCTCTATTTTATGTTCCTGCCTTCCTGTTGTTCTTCCCAAAAACATGAGTGCTAACATCCTTTCTAGAGAAGTAGGGATTCCATTCCTTGTGACAAGTCTTGCTGAAAGATTGGATATGTGCTCAGAGCAGTGAAATGGCAAGTTGATTGGAAATGCACTGAAATCTTGGTCTCACATTGGCTTCTTCTATGAAGTAATTTAGGCTACTTTATTGTCACAGTTTAGCCCTGGCCCAGCCAGTTTTGCCAGCTACAGCTAAGTAGTTGATCTCCGAATTCCCTTTTCCCCAACCCCAGAGAAAGGAGATGAGGAAAACATACAAGACTTGTGTGTTTGAAACTAAACTAAAACAACTTCAAAATAATAATAATAATGGTAATGACAATAATAGTAAATAATATATATATATAAATACATGAAACTGTGCCCCCACCCCAACCTTGATGACTATACATCACCATAAATGCTGCAAAGCAGACAGAGGGGAAATGGTTCAAGGATAGAAGGGAGCTGGGCTCAGGAAATGGATTCAAGAACACATGTATCCAGGATAATGAGCAAACAGACAGAGGGGGTCCTCACTGGATGTCAGCCATCAAGGAAGTGAACAAGATCCTCATGATCACATAAGTTTTATTCCAAGTATGATGTGTATGTGATGGAATACTCTACTGGTGAGTTTGGAGTCACCTGCCCTGCCTGCCCAACCCTGCAGGTACAACCCTTCCTTGGCTTTGACTTATGGCACTTCACTAGCTCCAGAATGACCTGGGTTACTATAGGAATAAGTATAAATTTGGCCTTTCCACATACCAGTCCCCTGTCTTACCACTGCTAGAGAGGAACGCTGTCTGAAAAACATGCATTTAACATTAACTTTCAGAAAATAAATTTACCTAGACGAGACTTAGCAGAAGCTAGAAACTGCTCCTACTTTGGATCAAAGTGGAACAGTTACCTATTCAAATCTTTCTGGACCTTTGCAACACATGAGCACACATAAAGGCAGCAGGGACACTGAGCTGCATATCATGGCTTAGGCTCTTTGCAGGTGAATATATTTAAGAAAGTGTAAATGTGGCCTAAAGTACTGGATTTGACTAATGACTAAACTTCTGTGTACCAGTTAACTGGCTGTAAACTGATTTCATCTTCAAGATAAGCCATTTCTTATGGTAAAGCTGGTATAAAACTTGTCTGGTAGACCATTCTTCAAGAGGTCAATGTCGCTGCAGCTTGCAAGGGAAGAGATATTTTTTTATGAAAAGTCACTCACAGGTGATGTTATGGGTTAAGGCAAAGAATCCCAGGACCACACAGGATATTCCAAGCCTCTGGGAGTCCCACAGTACAGACATATGTGGGCAGTGCTAGTGCTTTTAGGCTGTGCAAAAGGCTTATCCCGGTACCACTCCCTCTAACCTTTATAATCAGGACCACAAGAAACAGCAAATACCACAAGAGGAAGTGCCTAAAGTGACCTCATCTCATCATTGAAACCATATCAGCTTAGAATAGTACACAAACATATCTTGTAGGACCATTCTTCCTTGTCTTACCTGCTCAAATGCTCTTCAGCTTGATCTTTCCCCTGTGTGAGCATGCAATAGACAGGATAATGTGCTGAAGAGAGAAAGAGCATAACCTAGAGGTAATTTGGAAAGACTGGAGACAGATGGTTGATCTGGAAACATCAGAGGTTTGCTCCCAGAGTACCTCCCAAAATAGAGTTGGTTGTAAATTAGAACTGCCCTTTATAAACAAGGTGTGTTGCTCTAAAGTCTGACCATCTGATTACCGGTACAGATGGTCTGTTACTGTGGGAATTTAGAGGTGTAAAGGGATACATGACAGACAAGTGCCCCAGGCTCATGTCTCAGTGGCCTAAGGTTGCAGAAGCTGGATACAGTTTGTAATTCTTTTTGAACAAGTCTTTTTCTTATGAGACTGCCAACAAGGGTGTCAATACTGTTGGTTTTTGAGTATGTTAAGCTATGGACACTGCTTCAGTACATAATACAGTAGACCAAAACTAGTTTTTGTACAAACCATGGTGCAATCCCAGATAGTCTGAAAGATTATTATCACTGCAAGTCAAGAATATTTGCAATTTGTTATGCATGTATAGGTACATAAAACTCAATGTTTATGAACTTCTGCTTACACATATATGCATATACATATGTATATATAAGTTTACAGATACAGAGAGAAACATGCACACAAACACACGTAGCTTTATAAATATTTATACACTCCTATATGTAATCTGTATGCATATGCACACAGGCATATAAGGACTTATTTCTTCAGGGAGAATTGCTGTGTATTTCTGGCCAAGCAAACTGGTCAAGCAGCTTGCAATCAAAATAAAATGGGTAATGATCTTGACTTAATAAAATTATGCTCATTAATACATGAGTTTAGTTATTACAGTGAAAGAAACTCAGATTTTACTTCACCAAGACATGACATATTTATATATGCTGTAACATCATTGTCTTTGTGTTAAATACTTGTTTTTTAATGCACATAGTCACTGTTTTAGCACATCATCACAAACTTTACAGCTTCTTCTGAGCTGTGGACATCTGGGTTGACAGCGACTTTGACACCTGGCTTAACAGGCGGGGGGGAAAAAAAAAGAAAACCTGCTCTACTAAATTATTTAAGATGTCTAAACCAGTCTTTAAATAGTTCTCTGTTAGTTTATGAGACAGTTACAAAACATATAATATATTTTAAAACATTTCTTATTCTATCCTAATCCCAAATTCAGGGTGAGTAAATTTAAACACAATCACATATGACATTGCCTGTCTATATGTGGTTCTTATATGTGCATTTGTATCTGCATGCTACATATTCAATTGTCATTGGGTAGAAAGATAGCAACTAATAAAAGGTCCAATCCTGTACCAGAAGTCAATACAGGTCTATTGCAAAACAATGTGTAATGTGTTTTCACAGTTGTTACTGCTTTATGAATTCAGGTGAGACACTTCAACTTTTTTTTCATTTCTCTCTAATTTCTTGTTTCTCATACCTTATTTAAAATACATTTAAACAAAAAAAAAATTGAAGATCAAGGATCATTTCTTGTAACTTTTTGTGTTTCATATTAAAAATACTGTATAGTGAAATGAATACTGTCATATAGAAGATTAATTTTATTAAAAACATTAAAATGAAATACACTTTCCTCTTATCTCAAAAAATATCTTAAAAAATTTCTTCACATCTGCAAGACAGCTTTTGGTTTTTATTTTGTGTTAAATCTTTATTGTCATACTGATGCTAGAATTTGGGGACAGTCTGATAAATATTGTTGTTTATTTTTTCCATAGTTTTATTTAACTCTTAATGTAGTATTCTTTTTCCACATGGATTTATTTTCAAAAAGGAAGCTTACAACCTTTGAACATTACTAATGTGTAATATTCTTAAAATATGTTGTAATATTGATTTTTAAAGCCTTCTAATGTTCGCATTTTAAAAAGAAATAGGTACAAACTTGATTCTCCCATTTGAACAGAAAAACCTTTAGGCATGCAGTTGCAGAAAAAATAAGTTCTGTGGCTGAGTACTAGATCTAGGTGTACAGGGGATTCCTGGAGTTAGGGAAACCCAAGGAAGAGCAGAGACACCTGCAAGGAGAAACCATGTGAATTTTAAATGACCCTAGGGAAGGCCAGCAACCCGGAGGACAACAAAGAGAGTGGGCAAACAGGGAGGGTGCAGCAGTTAGCGCAGAAGAGCATGAGAAGGGTCTTCCACTCTGCTCATAGCCCCCCACAGCCCAGGGAAGTGTTCTAGATATCTGGCACAATGGTGGACACTCGCCTCAGTTAAAACCAGCATTTCAACAAAGAAAGTGCTTGAGCTGTGTGACATTTCCATCCGGATGGAACTAGCAAGGAAGGAGACTTTAGTACATACTGCAGGTTGCAAGGACTGGCTACACCCTTTTCCAGGAGTAATGGAGAAGGGGGCAAAACATGTACATAAATGAATTATCATCTATTGTGTCAGGTGGCTGAAGTGCAGGAAATAGAAAAAGCTTGTGCGGTATTAGAAAGAGGAGACAGAGATCAAGTAGTGATATCAGAATCACGCTCCTTGGAGAACACCTGCTACTGGGCATCTGCTTCAGAGCTCCAAGGCAAGATGAAAATGCCAACAAAACAAGATTTGGGTCACTTAAGCAAGCTTTGGGTCAACAGAACCTGGTTCTTACGGGTGACTTCTGCCAGCTGGACATTTGTTGGAAGAAAATTGCAGCAAGTCACCTATCATTTATCAAGTTACTGGAATGTGTAGTGGACTGCAACCTCATAAAAATGTTGGCTGTGTCAACCAGGAATGAGACACTTGCTACTGGCAAACCAGGAAATTATAAGCCCATCATTCTGACTTCAGTCTCTGAGGAAGTTAAGTAATGAATCCTCCTAGGGGCTATCAGAAGTCAAACAAAACATGGGACTGGGAAAAGCCCACACAGATTCACCAACAGTAAATAATATTTGACAAACCTAACACTTTTCTATGACAGAGTAACCTGCTTGGTTGATGTGGGGCATGTGGTATACTCTGCCTACCCAGATATCGCCAAGGCTTTAGAACCAGTTTCCCAAAGACTCGTCCTAGAGAAATTGATCTGTTACATTCCAGAAAAGTGGTTTGTGCAGTGGATGGGGAACTGTCTGACAGGTGGCACCCAGAGGGTGGTGGTAAATAGCTCCTTTTCAAACTGGCAACCAGTGGAGTCTGCCAGGGGTCAATATTGAATGTTTATATTTTCATAAATTGTCTGGATGATGGGATTAAGTGTAACTTGATGAAGGTTACTGATGATACCAAACTGAGTAGGGAAGTGGACATTTCGGAAAGGAGAACCACACTGCAGAATGACCCAGATAGACTGGAAGGGTGGGTTAACAAGAGCCTTACAAACATTAACAAGGACATGTCTTCACATCTGTGTATATATATTTGGATGAATTAATCCTTATAACAAAGAGAGGACAGGTTTGCAAGTAGGATTTGCATGCCCCAAGAAAACTGTCTAATTTTTCTGACAGTTCCAGGTGACTAATGGTATGTGGTACATCTCCTTAAAAACTTCATCGTGCCAATGTCCTTAGCCCATTACAGTTTAACTGCAATGAACTGTTTAAGCCTCCTTGAATGTGAGATTAACTCCTAAAATTATTTACAATTTGGGGAGTGACTCATGTTGTCACAGAAATAGAGTTTAGTACTTAATGAAACCAGTCATTCTTTGAAATTCATCCTTGTGATTTTTTTTAATGAACAAAATTAGTTTCCTAGTCTGTTATATATTTACAGTAGATATAGTAACTATATTTGGTGCTCAAATATGTAGAAGTCCATTAAAATAAAAAGTTATTTAAGACTGGGCACTAGAGATTCTCAAAGTGCTTACAGAGTCTCAGTTTATTAAGCTACCACAATTTGTTAAAGGTTTGTGAGAAATATATTTGGGACAGTGGAGGACTTGTGCCAAATTCATTTAAATACTAAGGAAGTTTTAGTCCTAATTCTACAAGATAACAACCAGAAAATATTACGCTCTTGAAATGACACATGACACTTCATTTCATCTGATATGCTGTTAATAGTTATATTCAGGCTCTTAATTTTATTCTTTTTATTGCATATATTTACATTATCCATACCTTATAAAATCTGTTGTTAACATATGTTCAGAAGGCAGATTCATTATCTGCACTGGCTTGCTTGCATTGTTTTAAACCATTAGGTCTAAATTGGCCACATCCTACAGGTGTGCATTGAGTCCCATGCTACTCTTTCTAGGCATAATTTTAAAACATTGCTTTAAAAGCCGTGGGAGGCCCCTGAGCCATTCTAGCTTTCTTTAATCCTTTTTCTGTATAGCACATTTCATTAGAGTGTGCCCCTTAGCAGTGAATGAAATTTAATCAATAAAATCCACTGAAATTTGACCTTCTCTTCACCTTTAGACTTTGTTGGACTCTTCAATGTTTTACTATTATTTTTTAAATCACTAAACAAATGTTGAATATATTTTTGTGTGTTCCCTTACAGCTGGCTGCAGTCATTTTGGGTAATCAGTTGCTAGTGTAATAGCTCTTTAATTGTACAGCATATACAGAACTGGAACAATGTATTCATAAATGGGTTCTGGTTTTCATTTAATACTTGAATGCTCCTGAAAGGAGGCGGCTAATAATACTCGACAGAGTCAAGTAAAATGCAAGATTCTTCATTGCTGTTTCAGTGCTGTTTTGCAATCAGGCCAAACAGAAGCCCTGCTGCCCTTGTCCTGAATATCATCAGCCATTACCAGATGTCTGAAAAGCCACATGATGCGTTTAAAATGCAGAAAAAATATCCATGAAAGGAGAGAAATCACAACTGAATCATCAGTCATCCAGTTGAAGCAAATTATTATTCCTTTCATATTGGCTTCATGTTAGGGTTATAAACACAGTGTTGAAAACTTTTCTGTTTTAAGCAAAGATTAAACAGAGAAAACTTGTCATACTGTGTCATACTGTCAGTCAAACGTAAGTCTAAATCTTGATTACTTTCTGTAATGTCTCTCTTTAAGCTTGGGCTACATCTAGGAGATAGAGTCAATAAGGTCTGGTCACTTTTAGAAGGGAGGATCTTGGCATACTCACTGTCTTAATATGTACCCTAGTGCGCAGTCTCGCAGTCTGATAGGTCAATAAAAATTTACTGTCATATGCAGCACTATACCAGTTTGTCTTTTTCTAAGCAAAATGTGAACACTTTAAGCCAAACTACAAACAATTCAAAAGAAAACAATAAAAAAAGTCTCAATGTACAAACAATTGTTAAACTGCCACTGTGAAAGTGTTTGGAAAGTGCACTCCATCACTTAGTCTGTGCCAGCCACCATTCTGCAACAATGCTTGACCATGATTTAGTCATTCATCTGGGCTAAGGACTGTTTGCTATAGGCAATATATTGTGGCTAGCCAGATTGGGAAGGTAGAAGAATTAGGTCTTTTTCTATAAGCCATGCCATGCAACTTGGGCTTAGGGCCAAACCTCAGTCCCTGGCACAAAATCATGCAGTACACGATGTGCTCTTGCTCACTCTGCTTATTTGATGTGTTAGTGCATATCTCAGGCTTGGTTTATTCTAACTAGATCTCTCTGAGACAAATATGATCTAGTCCATCAGTGTGTGTGTAAAACAACCTTCTTCCAGACAACTTCAGGACCAAGGGCTAATTACTGGCTTGCTTTTATTGATCAGCTTGAACTGAGCCAAGATTTACCTATCGTAAGCCCATCCTGAAGTTTACTTTAGGCAATGTTTTGTAGACACAGCCAATGAAGTTTGGAGCTATAATACCATCTGTATTTCGATATATTTATACAAGTTTTCCCAGAATTCCTGCCAGTAATGGAATGTTCAATAAATGCTTATTTCATTTCTTACTTGCAACAAGAGGATTCAAAACGTAGAGAAGAATAATGCATAATCGTGTCTGGGGTCCTTTCATAGTAGTGAGCTTTGATAGATGTATCACCTCTCTAGTAAGCCATCTTTCCCAAGATCATTCAGGGGAAACTCAATAAAGATATTGCTTCTGAGATGTCCAGTGCCCTCCATTATAGATTCAGGAATCTTAAAACAATACTGTTTTCTCTTTGTTGCTCAAGGCCTCAAAAATATATGACAACACAAGATTTCCTATCAAATGACCATACACTAGGGAGTCAAAAAAACCCATAGGTATTTTTTATGTGAAGTATCTTTACATATCACAGAAACAAACAAATCATTATTTTAAGCTATACTTTCACCTCCTGCCATCGCATCTTTAACATAATCAATATAAACTTCAGAAATCGTCTTATGGTGCTTGGACTCAAGTAAGCTATATAGGCTGGTTTCACAACCTGCAGGAAACTGACTCCCTGCATACAACTGAGGCAAAACAAAAAACAAACAAACCAATGAAACAAATAAAATTAGTATGTCCCAGGTAGCTACAGTGGCCATCTCAAAGTATTCTCTGGTGGGGTGATAGGCCCAGCTCAGGATAGCAGCAACCTTGTTTTTTTAGTTCCTAGATTCAGAAGGAGGGTCAGGTGCTTTAAGTTCCATAGTCTGAGTATTTGCTTTTCTTTGATGAATTATTTCAGGCCCAGTCATAAATATGAAATTTACTGCTGTATTTTCTTTTTTAAAAAGAGAATTTAAAATTTGAATTTTATTAGCTCTAGAGGAAGATTCACAAGTCAAAAATTGGTGCAACATACAGAGATAATAGTTCCTTCTCTGCACATGGTATAACCCTGTAGCCTATCATATAATATATTCAGAGCTAGTAAAGGCCACAGACTTTGTGATAAGCTTGCAAGGACTTAGGACTGAAGTTAGTCAAGATTGCTTTGTTTGAACTTCTTTTGGCCTGCCTGCAGCTTTGTTTTCACATGGTTCAGCTGTAACAGTAACTTTTCTTCTGATTAGGTGGTTATGGCTAAATTGTTTTGCTCATTATATGGTGCAATCATAGTTTATAGGTATAGTAGTGACAAGTAGTTTTTCCTATGCAAAATGAGATATTTACAGCTCTAAGATAATGATCTAGAGAGGAGAAATAGAGTTGCTCTGATAACAGAAGTCTTGAGAAGGGGGGATATAACACAAGATAACAGGAGTGAGATGATAAAGGGTGAAGTACGTATGGGCTGGCAGTGGGGAACTCATGGTTGTGAACAACCAAGCATGGTCAGTTACACAAATGCAGACCTGGAGCTGGACAAATTTGGTTTTAAGAGTAAAAAAGAATAAATAATTATTACCTAGCATACCTAAAAGCTATCACAGATGTTATATTCAGATTTAGACCAATGAAAAAGAAGTTGTAAAATTGGTTTAACAAACATATAAAAATTAATCTTAGTAAATCAAAGAGCATAGAAGAAGAAATCGTTGACATGAGCAACAATCATATTCTTCCCAGTGAAGGACTTCTGCTGATGACACGTCACTGTAGCACCCCTCTACCACCAAATGAATGAAACTGATTCCAGGACTCAGAGGAGCAGGAACACTCCTTTTTAAAATATCATGCAAATTGCAAGGGACGCTTCTCAGGCAACTGCTTGTCAGAATCACCTTACTGAAAGTTACACTACTTGCAGTATCAATATATTTAGAATTTAGAAAGAAAAGGCTTCTAACTAGTTTTATTTCTCTTTTCTTTTTTGTGCTTTTTTAAAAATAATCAGAAGAAACACTTTAAATATTTTAATTTTTAAGTAAGATCTTCGATTTTTAAACATTGAAATTCCTATTCTGATTTCAAATTATCATAAAGGCTGGGTACAGATTGGTTTTACCATTTATTTCATTCATATTATGTTAGAATTGCAGAGTTATAACATAATTTGTAAGATGATTACTATAAGTAGTTAGGTCAAATGCCAGTTTAAAATACTCAAAATTTGGTTTGAAATGCAATTGAAAACCAGAATATTGTAATGTTTATTCCCATGCAAATTTTTAGATTGTTCTGCTGGGAACAAAAGGACCAATTTCCCTTCTAAACCTTTTTGTTCATATTTTCATATTATGCTATTTTAGTCTTTTGACAGACATTTTATCTTCATATGACAAAAGTATCTATTTTGAATATACCAGGAACTGTTTTCAGAAGCATTACGTTCACATCTGCCTGATTTGGTAGTGAACTAGAAGACAGATCCAGAAATGTAGACACAAAGGGTCTCAAATAATAACTGATATTATTGAAGATGAACTGTCAACAAAAAATACTTTTTACCCTATTCCTGCTTACAAAACCTGTTCTAGTCAACAGCCATTACTCGCAGGTTAATGGTACACTTAGCTAGTACTTTCTGGGGTTGAGTAAGTCCCAAATGGAGTGAAGAGAAAGAGAACTATATGGCACAGACCTCGCTGTGTACCATCTCATCAGTGCAACACTGAGAAAATTTCCAATAAAGACAGTTCATAATTGCTTTTGCATGTCAGGGCAAAAATCATCAAATTAATGATATGAACAAGAATGTTTCTTCTTCTAAATTTTTCTTTGCTATATTGTAACCTATTTCTTCAATTTGCAATACTTATTAGCGTTTGAAGTTATATATTGCAGTAGATGGACCTTTGATATGTTTAAGTCTGACAGTCTGGCACAATAACTTGTGACAACTGCACGTCTAGGTTATCTTCCCTACACATTTTCACATTTAGTCTTTTTTTTTTAAATTATATATATAAAAACATAGCACTCTCCAGTCTAATCCCAGTTTTATTGCTTATTAGACATGGGTTTGTCTCCTCTAATACTACAAGTCTTTTCATCACAGCACTGATGATTTTTAATCTTATTTAAACTGTATGATGTGAATACTCTTGCTGGTGTTACTTTAAAATGCACTGCTTTTATAAGTAGCTGAACATCATTAATTGACCAGTTTTAAGCTTTAAAATGTCTTCTATATTACTGGAAATTTAAAACCTATCTTCCTTAAAATGTTTTATAGCCAGTTATCTTATTTTCTCCTAAGACTCCAGTTAATTTTTACATGCTTTCTTCAGCCTTCATCATAAAACTAAACTGTGATGAAACTCATCCATCATTGCATCGAAAAAGGATTTTTCACATCAGTTGGCCAGCTTGACAGCAGCTTTAATGTATTTTCCAATGGTGGTTTCAAGTGTTTTCTTAGAACAAATGCTTATGCTTTTTAATAAAAATCTGATCAAATAATCTTTATGAAGGATTAAAAAAGCAAAAGTCTGTAGAGAGAGGAAAAGAAAAGTCTAGTAGATGAATCCTCTGCCTTGCAAACAGTGTGTGAAATCGTCCTTTTAATTCTACTTTAATAATTCCCTTCTGACCTTGTTTTTCAATATACTATATTTCATTGAAGAAACAGCTCATACATGTGTGACTGCATAAACTTTAACAATGTAGACCAGTGGGGACAGTATGGATGCAGGTACATAGAAATTACATGGAAAAGAATTCAAGGAGAGAGATTCTAAGGATCTGAAAGTAAAATTTGAGAATTTTATCTTGAGTAACTCATATCTCATCTACTTTCTTAATAGAAACTGGTTTCTTTCAGAGTGACATGTGAAGAACTGCAGTGAATACACCTCCCAGCCCTAAGTTACTGAAGATGAGATGAGGTTTTGGACAACAGAAAATGCATCTTCATTAAATAGGGACTGTGTTTTGTATGTTGCTTCATATTAAAATCTTAATTTGATGTTTTCAATTGCACACTATCAGCAATGGGACCTATCTACACGCTTTCCACTTGTGTTATAGAGCCATTGTGTAGATTCTAGTTCTCAGGCATCTTGGATATGTTAAAAAAACCAAGCAAGTCACTTGAAAGTCATGTGCTGAGAATTAACTTGTGGGACTTTCTTTTTACTTCCTTAATATCTTACTAATAAGTGATGAGGTCTGAATGCTAATAAGAATGGTTTCTAAACATTAGATCTGAATGCTAATAAAAGCATAGTTCTAAGAAATACTTAGTAATATTTATTCCTTCCTAAAAATACTTTAAATATGTTGAGGCATGCATTCTAAGAAAGTCAATTGTAGATATTATGAGTAGACTTAGAAGAATCAGATTTTCATGTACTGATTTAATTATTAATTTACTTTAAATTATTTCTGGAAAACATTGACAGCAATAATGTAAAAATCAATGCTCATATTCCAATAATAACTAAAAAAAAAGAAGTCCTGGGTAGAAGTAGTTCACCAATTTGGAATCAGTTTTATCGTGATTTATAATTGTTCTGAGACCCTCTGAAATATTTATCTCACACTATTAAAAAAACCCCAAAACAGTTAAAATCATACTATCAGGGTTTGGGTTTTTTTGAGATATTCATAAGGATAATTCATTGAGTCTTGAAAAATGAAGTCCTTTGAGAATCAGAAGTTGATCTTTGAGGCAAGTAGTTGACTGGTGGTGAATAAACACCAGGTGTGATGATTTGACCCCAGTCAGCAACTAAGAACCCACCAGCTGCTTGCTCACTCTCCTTGCAGTGGGATGAAGGAAAGAGTTGGAAGGGCAAAAGCACGAAAAGGACTTTAGTCATGAAGATAGTCTAATTAATGAAGAGGAAAAACTTCTGCAACTGAAACAACAGGTGATTCACAGACACTCTCTCAACCCTTCTCACTGGCAGACCAGTGTCCAGTCTGTTTCCAAGCAACAGCTATCTTGGAAAGACCTCACCTCTGTTTTATTGCTGTGAATGATGTTGTAAGGCATAGAATATCCCTTTGGTCACTTCAGGTCAGCTGTCCCAGCTATGTCATCTCTTGCTCACTCCCTGTTACCTAAAAGGGAGCAGAATAAGAAACAGAAAGACTTGACACTGTACAAATGCTGTTCAGCCACAGCTAAAGCTTTAGTATCCTATCAGTATTGGTTTAGACTTCAGTCTAAACTGTGACACCGTACATACTGCTATGAATAAAATTAACTTCATCCTGGACAGACACAGCAGAGCAGGTCAAAATCGAAACCAAAACCAAAACCAAAAAAAACCAAAACAAAAAGAAAAGTCAAAGGGGTTCATATTTGTGTAATAAACCCAAGATGCTTAGTCCTGTCCAGGATTCAGCTGATACAAATATAGTAAATTTTTCTTTCTTTTCTCCCCGCCCCCTAGACTTATTCCTGTCTGCACAAACACACAACTTTCAGATTTACATGGGTATCATGAGCTGATATAAATTATAGTTACGTCATCTCAAACACTGGAACATCTTCTTTTAATACTGATGAAAAATGCAATGTGGGATAGTGTAGAGAGTCTTTGTCATTTACTATTTAGAGACTGAATCCCTGAATCTCCACAGTACAGATTCTCCAATGCTCTTTTAATCATGGGTGAAGATTAAAGCATCTAAAGAGTCTGGATGGAAATTACTACAAAATACGTTAGGGGAAGTCTGACAGAGCCAGGTATAACATTTACTATTCCTGAGCTATAACTGTAAGATCATACCTGTGGCTGTTAGGGGAGAAGATAAACTGTCTTTTCCTGGAAGAATCTCTTTTTCTGATTAAGCTGAATAACCTCTTCCATATAGGTAAGACATTCTTGGGCTGTAGTAATGCCTCATTTGTTTTTCTTTTTTTTACCTGCATTTTACCTGGGAAGAAGATATCTTCTAATATGTTTTATGAGCTATTCACAGTGAAAGATGGATTCTTGTGCTCACGTAAGAAGAACTAGGTATTTTACAGTGTCTGGTGGGCTTTGGATCATACAGTGGCCTAAGCGTTATTTCAGATTTAAAATATTCAGTTATATTGCTAAATCCACTTTCTGTGTCAGAAGGTGAGGGGTAGGTCAGCAGGCCAGACACAGAACAACTTCATGTAAAGTTGAGGAATTCATTAAAAACCAGTGAAGATAAGACCATGCTTCATTTCATTAAGCACAAAGAGAAGACTTTTACAAGAGGGGAGTAATAGGTTAGCTCCCAAGAGCAGTGTCATGTTTGGAAGTATTATAAGAAACAGTTTTGATTTAGACTGAAAAAAAATCTTTCTGAAACTCCAGAAAATTCAGGTTTGTTCTTACTTTCTCAATTTTTCAAAATTTCATCCGTATATCATTATAGCATTGGTAACATTGTGCAATGGGTGAGATGCTGGTATTTTTTCATGTCTCTTAAGATCTGCTCAGGAAATTCAGGGCTTAGTTGCAGTGGGTATGCTGCAGCAGCTGCCACATCCTCACTAGTGCATCCCACCCTTCCGAGCTGATAAGACACAAACTCCAGTGGTAATGTTGGCTTGCTCTACTGATTAGCTCCAGTGGATATTCATATTCTTACCTCAGGAGCACTGAAGTTTTGAAACATTGATCTTGTAGTTTTCTGATTTTTCCAAATGTCTGCATTTTGAAGACTTTAAGGATTGATTCCCAAGGTTTCAAGTTTTCCTTGACTGACAATCAGGGATTTTTGTAAATAATCCAGTAGCATTTCTAAATTAAATAATATCCTCCAGCTAGCTCATATTTTATATGTCAGTGACATTAAATAATTAAATTTGTATGTTTGAGGATTTGAAGTCAATTCTTTTTGACCAGGAAATCTAAAAAATGGCTCACAATATAAACATTCACAGCTTCCTTGATCAAGAATCATTGGACTGAGTGGCATTTATCATGTAGGCACACAAGCACAATGTCATCATGCTTTATACACTTGAAGTAGAAGCCAGGTGCCACAAAACTGACATTCTAATCCAATTATCTGGCAAAACACTAGTTTCTGTCAGGTTATAAGAAAAATATTTTAAATTGTAAAAAATCATATATTTATGGTAGTTGAGGTGAGGAAACCAAAGTGTTTGTATAGATTCTGATGGTGCAGACTGGCAATTCTGCCTTTTAGGACCTGACCTCTGCTGATGTGCATTGCCCAGCTGTAATTAAAACACCAGCCAAGCCCATACCTATGACACATCTTTCTCCACTAGATGTCAAACTAATCAGACACACAATTGCACAAGTATTAAAATTTTATTGGTGATTTTTCTTAATTTTATAGCATTTTCTTGAATATGGGCTAGTACATGACTTTTCATGAAATTCAATAATGATATATGTAGGAAAGAATAGTATAAAGGTCCCCACTAGTCCCCAGTAGTATAAAGGTTTATTTCACTTCAGGTTTGGGGTTTTTTTTGGTTGATTTGTTTCTCCAGGTAGTTCTTAAAGGATTTCAAACCAGAGTTGAAACATCATGAACTGAAACTTAATCTCTTTCAAGGTAAGTACAAGACTAGCCTTGCATGAATGGCCATATGCAGTTACTGACATTTAATAAAAACATGTTTAATACTATGTCGCTTAAAAAACAAACAAAAATAACGCAACTTGTTAACTTCATAAAGAACATAATGTCTACTCAATTTTTATTAGAAAACTTGGTGAGTTTTCTATATGTTATCACATACTTAAATAGAAAAAAATTCAATAGAACTAAGCGTTTAAATAGAATATTACACTTACTCGCTAAGCAAAGAAAAAAAACCAACATAAATATTATATAGTAATGCAGCTTAGATTACAAATTATTTGAAAGATTTCACATTTCAAATAGCACACAAACCCATACAGGATATCTTTCATTCTACAGTAAGCTCAGGCATAATATATGCATGCTGACATGTAACATTGATTTTTCCTTATGTATGGTTGTATTAATTTTTTAAAGTTCATACAGACAAATGTGCTCCTTTCAGAAACAGAAGCAAGAAAATGAATAAGATCCTCAGTGGAAATGTCTCTTATGAAACTTTCTTTAATGGATGTATTCATTTAAAATATTAATTCCTTTTTGCTGTTTTATAAAATAGTTTTTTAAAGGGTAGTACCTTCTCTTATGTTTTCATATTTACAAATGTCACATACAGAATCTTACTTTATATTTTAACTCGTGTACAGGAGAAAATTTTATTTCTACAAGCAATATTTTATAAATTCAAAAGCTGGAAGCAATCAACTTTTGATTCCCTTTTTTTCATTGAAACAGCAAATAAATAAAATAAAGAAACAAGCAAATTCAACACTGTAGCATGTTCATTACAGTCAAGTTTAAACCTAGTGCCTACTGTGTATTTTCAATAGCACCAAAATGAAGAGAATATTTATTATGCAAATAATTTAGAACTATTCATCACAATGTAAGAAATGCAGTAAGGGAATGTGTTTTCTTGCAGACTTGGAATGCATAGCAGTCGTCTTCATCTATCTCTCTGACTCGCCCAGCCCAACACCAAACTTTCATCAAATTCTACAAAACAGCTCAAGATTTTATATCTTGGAATTTTTATTGTCGCTGCATATATTGCTGCAGAAACACATGATGGAAATGTCACTTCTGCAGTATGGTTTATAATTGGCATTCCCATTACTATGGCTACTTAGGCAAACACAGATTTTCATCCTAAGTGATATCTATTCACTTTGGATATATTTATTTCTTCTGTTAAAGGGTTATTTCCTCCAAGTACTTCAAATGTTGTTTACAAAAAGAATAGGGATGCTTTTTATCATTCAACAAAAAAGCTTCTACATCGATAACCGATTGTTCACTTTGAGGGGGTTGGTTAGTTGGTTGTTTTAGGGTGGTTGGTTTGGGTTTTACTGGAAGTCAGGGAGGCAGAGGCTAATAATTTTACTGAAGAACTCCAGACTGAGATTAGCATCAGATTAAAAACCTCTACCTCATTAAGGTGTCATTGGTTGCTTTTGGAATTAGAAACAGTAATAATGAAAATGCCGGGTGTGGTTCTGATGAATCACTCGTTAAAAGAAAACTTTGTTTACTAACCAATACAAATAAATGTACTGGTAATTAGACCAGTATCCTATTATGATGTAAAAATAAGGCCAAAGATTAACAATCTAAGTGAATGGATTTGGTATTACGTGCTGTCTCAGTCTTTGTTAATGACTACTAGAGTAAATTTTGGACTATGAGGTCTGACACAAAAAACCCCCCAAGACTAACCTTATAGCTTGGGAACCAAGGGTGAGGTGGGAAAGACACTGAGATAGTTATAGAAATTGTTCTAACCTGTTAAGAGACAAGGTTCAACTTGATCACTTCACTCAGTATACGTGGACGTGTATTTAAATACAGATATTTTCTTACCCTTGGTTGGAAATGGTTGGTGTTTCAGCACACAATACTTTGTTTGTGAAACAGTTCNTTAATGACTACTAGAGTAAATTTTGGACTATGAGGTCTGACACAAAAAACCCCCCAAGACTAACCTTATAGCTTGGGAACCAAGGGTGAGGTGGGAAAGACACTGAGATAGTTATAGAAATTGTTCTAACCTGTTACGAGACAAGACTCAACTTGATCACTTCACTCAGTATACGTGGACATGTATTCAAATATGGATATTTTCTTACCCTTAGTTGGAAATGGTTGGTGTGTCAGCACACAATACTTTGTTTGTGAAACAGTTCTTAGCTAATACCAAGATCACTGGACTTGATCAACCACCCTATTCGACAGACCTGGTTCCCTGTTTCCAAAGATCAAGCCAGTGTTCAAAGAAAATCACTTTTTGTCAGTAGAACAAGTGTGCAAAAACACTGTAGATTCTCAATGGCTTTTCAGAAAAAGATTTGTGGAATTATTTTGAATGTTGGCAGCATCATATACAGCTGTGTGTCAACTCAGAAGGGAACTATTTTGAAGAAAATCGTAGTTGATATTCTTAATTAGTTAAATAAAGGCGTACAGGCACAGTCTTAGCTTTTTTTGTGCTGGATCACATACTTCAAATGTTTCATGACAGATAGTACAGACTTCCCATCAATGATTTGCTGGGAGTGCTCGGAGTGAATGTGAAAATGTCCTGTAGACTTTCACAGATGCAACTGAATTGACAAACTTAATGTGAAAATGGAGTAACAGTTACAAAGCTGTTTATTTCAGTTTCTCTGAGTCTGAATGTATAATGGAGGCAAGACAGCTATATCTCCTCAGCCAGGCTGTGTATCTATTCAGTTCTGAAGAAGTGATTCAGTCTTACTCATAACAAAAGGTTAAGTTTTGTGACAGTGTTTGACAGAGAGTAGGATTAGTTGAAGATAATAAAGAAGGAAGTTTCTCTTTAAATGTCCTCTATATAAAATAAGCTGCAAAACAGAACAAAATTGTTACTCTTTAAGAACAACACTTGAAGGTGGGAGCCACATAACATCTTTTCTACAATTACATTTTGTGCTGATGGCAGTATTAGACTAGCTGAATAGCTGATCTCCTTCCCCTAGAGATTACCTGATTGTTGATCTTGTGAATTAAACTAGTATGAGTAATGTACATCTACACCATTAGAGGTGTCACAATGCACAGCACAAAGCTGTAAGTTCTCAATGAGTCAGAGACATTACCAATAAGCTCATTTGAAATTGTAAAACCAAAGAGGTTTTGTGGATAAGTTGTCATATCTAATAATAGTAATAATAATAGTAATAGTATTAGTAATACCAATAATATTAAGAATAAAAATACAAATAACAACAGCAATAAAAACCCCATAATGATCAGGTACTGAGCACCTGCAGTTGAAAAATAAAGTTAAAATCATCTTTCTATCAAAAAAGTCTGCTGAAAAATGTGTCTTAGAATTTAAAATACAGACAGAAAATAAGTCACTGCAGAGAGGCTTTTTTCTTTGTTTTTGGCATCCATCTTTTTTCTTGCATTACTCAGTAATCGTTAGGTTAATCAACTATTTCTATCAAAGAAAACCTTTAGATGCAGTTACAATAACAAGATTTATACATAGTACCTCAGTATACCAAGAGTGGAAATATTGATTGATCCAGGAATCCAGGAATAGTTACAGATGTCACCCTGGTGAAAATGTGAAACTTAGAAAGCAAAAATAAGATAAAATTTATGAGCTAATTATTAGTCACTGTCAGGTCAAATCCTACCTTAGTTGTAAAACCATTAAGTGCCTATACCTGAAAAATGTCTTACGTACAAAATACTCTTCAGAAAGAGGGAATCTGATTTAAAGGTAGATGTTAATTCTGGACTTAGGTATTTGACATATGATCCAGAAGACACTGCTTCTAAAAAGCACTCTTTTAGACATGTTTTTCCTACATTCTTAATTTCCTCCTGGGAGCTGATAATTTGTAACAGTTCAGTCACCACATCAGATCATCTGTTTACAAAAGCATGTGTAACTGACATCATCTCCTCACACATCCTGTCCGCTGACAGCCTCCTGCGGGGAGGCAGTAGAGCAGCTAGCATCTATCTGAAACTCTGCAGCTAGGTACAGGGTTTATTTAGGATGTAGTATGGTCAGAAGATTGTTTATTTTTATGCCTTATTACTCCTTTTCTATGAGAATATGATCTATTCCTTACCTCTAGAAAAAAACATTTGATGTAAAAAACCCTAAAGCTTTCCTATTTAGAACTTTCAGCTAACCATATATTAAGAAAAAGGCTCATGCAAGTATTCTTAAGAAACTGTCAGCACTGACATATGGGCCAGAATGGTCATTGTTGAGTGAACAAGACATGTTTTTCATCCCAGGAGCTGTGTACAGTTTCCCCAGGTCCTGTCAACCCAGAAAAATACACATCAGAATAGGACAGACAACGTTACTTCTAACAGGCTATCAGACTGGTAATATGGGTGAATGAGTATACAGATAATGTAATTATTTTTAAAACTGGAAATAATCACCTCTTATAATTTTTAACTACACACTGAAATTTGTTGTTGGTATTGGGTTTTGTTTCTTAAATCTCATTCTTAGCTAACTAGTCTAGATGAATTTCCTCAGTAACTCTATTATCATCATACATCTTACATCATAATACCTACAAACAAAGAGGCACTTGTTTCAGTGGCATCCCAGATACTGGCAAAGATGCTAAAATATTACATAATAGTGACACAATTAGGGTAGTGTTTTCAGTGTGTAGTCTTTTACATCTTTTCATTGTGTCATATGCTACCCATTTTTTTTTAGTGAAGTGGTGGTACAATGGAGAAAATAAAGTCAATATGATTGTTTTAGTCCAAGAAACCTCTTTTCCTTTCTTTTGTTTTGTTTTTTTCCCTCCTCTTTTTCCCTCTGAATACAGAAGTCTTTATGACATTTAAACATATTACCTTAAGGTGTGGTAACCAGTTCAGATGCAAATTTCAAATTTTACTAGAAGGATAATATTCTTTGGTCTAGCAAAAAGAAGTTCATTTTAATTTGTGGTTATGCTCATCCAGTCTTATCTTCTGTGACAGATAGGGTACCAAATTTTCCCTTCTAATTCCTGCCTGCTGCCCAGAAACTTATACTTAAACACAAATTCTGTGTAAGAAAATCTGTACAGTTTTTTACCTCTGCTTCTACTGCTTATCTCAAAACCAGCTTGTTCTAGAAACTTCATATTTATTGCATTAACTAAGCCCAAAGGTGAATTATGCACAAAGTTATATGCTATGTGGTTAATTTAAAACTTATTGTTAAGAAAAAAGAAATTAAATTCTGGATGCTTTGCAAAATCCCTGCAAAGATAATGACTTTAATAAAGAGCTCTTAACAGCCTGCGGGATTCACAATCCCTCCACTCAGTGTCACAGCAGATCATGGTAACATACATACCCAATTGCCACTATTTAGCCAGCACAAATCCTTATTATTCAGTATTTTCCTCCAGTTTATCCTCACAAAGATGTCTCCCAAGACAGTATGTTTCAAAAGTTTTAATAGCTGGTCTCACTGCCTCACTTCTCAAATTGCCTGACTTGGATCTTTTAAATTTTTTAAGCACTTTGTCTCAAATTTGCAAAAGTATAGGTATATTGGTTCAAATTTTTTTGGTCCTGAGGTTTAAAGATTCTTTTCATAAATTCTATAATAATTGCAAAAGTAGCAACAACAATAATACCTGCAGCACACCTTGAGGCATTGACTCAGCAAAACACTTATATGTGTATTATTTTCTGTAGACTTATCTACACTATTAATGATGCTATGATCTTGTGTATTTTCTGGAAAAGAGTTCACCTTTATTCACACGCACACACACAGAATCACATCATGTCAGAGTAATAGTTGATCTGATGCACAGTGTAACATGTTGCACACCTCTCTGACCAAGGATGTTTAGGAGGAAGTTACAAGGAAACCTGTAATGGAAAAATCTGTCCATGCAGAAATTTTTTCTCATTTCAGGTACATACCTCAAAGTATGAAAGCCTCTTCATTTTAAAAGTAACCATGCATTTTCTCATGTTTCATGTAGAAAGCTGGGGTTTTCAGTTTGTCCTTTGTACGTATTTTCTCTTTTTTGTCATGAAAGCCATAATATTGGGATGTTTGCTCTTGAATTGTACTGAATGCATATTACATTCTGAATTAACTAAAATATTCTGTTAATGAATTTAAACAAGAACCAGAACAAGTTTGCATATCTTCAGAAATACCTAGATTTCAATTGTGACCTGAGAATTACTGCTTTTATTAATTTCTCTGAAGACTTAAATGCTAATCTGAACTAACATACAATTGTGTAAATGTTTAAATCTTAACCTCAGTTATGCTACCTTAGTCCTAAATTCATACCTTGTAATTCAATTACAGTGCAGATTTACCTCACCTAAAAGTGTACACTTAGGGCAAATAAGTGTTCAAAGAGTTAGAGCACCATTATCCTAATTCTGTTGTGTCTGTGAAAGGAAGTAGGCAACTTATAACTAGATCTTAGTATGCTGAATCAAGTCTCAAAGTTATTTATGTCCAGTGACAAGAGAGAAACTGTAATGACAGGGCTCATTAATTAAGCTTTTAGTTACATGCCTAAACTTAGATAGGTTGGTTCAGGACCTTTCTTTCCAGTGTTGACATTTAGTATGTTCTGATTCAAGGAAATGGGATTTGTGATAAATTCAGGATCCAGTACTACAAGATGTCAAGTATACTTATGTGTTCATATAATCAATCTTACACAGATTGCCCAGGGGCTGAATTTAAGAGAAATCCAAGTATCTTTTTTAAAAAAAACAATCATAGATCTTATATCATGCTAGATATTTTGTCCTCATCTTTCTTTTTAAATGTCAGTGATAGATAAGCTAAATCCCCTTATAAACTCTGTTAGTCGTGATTATTTTATGTTGTTTTTTAACATTAAGTACACTTTTTAATTAGGTATCTTATAGGCTACTTCCTTTGACTTAAGAACTAATATTTATTCTGTTTCTTCTTTGATCTGATTCCTTCTCTCATTCCTAAAGACTACCTTATTATTTACAGGAGAGTGATGTATGTATCTTACAATTTAAGAATGCTATTGTTAACATTTCTACACCTTCTGCAGTTTTTCTCTTCTTTTTAATTAAAACAGTTATGTAGAATAATTTACTGAGCCATACACTACTTTATGACAGTTCTTATACAAATTCTTTATATTATTCATGTTTGTAACAAGCAGATAGTCATCAAAAGTGCATAAGCCCATGCTATCTTTGATCGTGATAAATGTATTTTAAGACATTTTGTTCTTGTGCTTTCAGTTAAGGATCAGTGACATTTACATCTGATTATAAATAACTAATAAAATATTCAGGAAGATAGTTTTTTACTTTGTAGATACGTTAGTTTATTCAATCTGAAAATTATGATTTTGAAAGAGCTTTCACTTCTCCAGATTCTCAGAAGCATGACAGTAGAAACCCTGCTGTTCTTCCAACACATCTTCCACTGGATCTGTATT
Organism: Piaya cayana; assembly: GCA_013389865.1. Taxonomy (NCBI): domain Eukaryota; kingdom Metazoa; phylum Chordata; class Aves; order Cuculiformes; family Coccyzidae; genus Piaya; species Piaya cayana. The sequence goes on from WAAB01000598.1 coordinate 39,456, forward strand.
TGTTGGAAAGGTCTGTTGGTAGCAAACAACTTTATTACTGCGTGTGTCCTTGTAGAAATGGTAAGTGATATGGAAACATATGTAGAGGAATAAATCAGAGCCCCACATCTCACTATGTCTGCAGGTTTGACTTCTGATGGATGATCAGTTTTCATAGAAAGATCCTTTGCAGTTCGGATTGAACATGAATCTTACATATAATCATTGATGGAAAACTTAATGGTTTTCACAAGTGGTTTTGCATGTACGGCTAGCTTGTACATCTCTTACAGCCAAATGCCAAAAGTGGTGCCATTGGAGTCACTAATGTTGTTGCACTTGCTCATCACAATTAGAAAATCATGTTTTCAACATAATTTCATCACATCAAGTTTTTACTTTCTTCTTTTTTGTTTTGTTTAAAACCAGACTTTGAAGCCATGAAAGCTATTTACTGATCAAATATCACACTTAACTCAGTTAAAAGAAGTAATTTGAAAAGATATGGCAAATTTTTCCCTAGAATTTAATAAAGTACTTCAAACTGCAGCAATACTAGCTGGGTGAGTCTTTAAAATATGTTAATATGTAATATTTCCTTAATAAATAGATTAATAAATAAATTTGTCCTGCTCTTACAAAGGTTCTGCATTTTCCTTTATGGATAATACCTTGTATATTTGTGTATGTATGTGTGCACATGCGTGCACGCAAACATTAATTTCAGTGCCCTACAATGCCTTTCAATGATAATTCTATTTCTCACTTGGATTCAATTTGATGAAAAATGCCATATAATACCAATTATTATTAGGGAGGTTATGAGTTAGGGTTTTTTTTCCATTATCTTCAGGTTTAACTTAACAACTTGTAACCTTTTTGTTTGCTTTTTTTGGTTTTTTATTTTAAGGAATTAATACCTTTTCCTTCCTCTCACCCTCTTTCTCAATATTTTCTGTTCTGGTATCAGATTACTCTATTCATCATGCTATTTCCTATGAAGAAGCAATCATTTCACAAGAGATTTAAAGCTGAATGAACCTAAAAGAGGAGACTAATGATTGGCAAATTCAAGGGGTTTAAGAATATTAGTTTGGTTTTCAAAGTCATTTGGAAGAATAGGTAACAATCATTTAGGTTGGACAAGACCTTTAAGATCATAAAATCCAACCATTCCCTAAAACTGCCAAGTCCATCACTAAACTACTTCTTCAAGAATCAGATATTCTATCATTTCATTATCACTGTTCCCAAAATGGCTTCCAACTATTGCATCTCCTGCAAGTTCTTCTCTGTGAACAACAGGGCCAGTGGGGCACATTCTCTAGTTGTCTCCCTTATTATGTGTCAGAATGTTCTCTTCCACACACTCCAGGAACTTTCTAGATTGTTTCCTCTCCACTGTGTTGTATTTTCAGCAGACATCTGGCAGGTTGAATTGTCCCATTAGGACAAGAACTAGTGATCATGAGGTTTCTCTCAGCTGTGTATATAACATTTTATCTGTCTCTTTATCCTGATTGGGTGATCTGTAGCAGGTTGCCACCAAAATATCTGTCCTGTTGGCCTTCCCCCTGGCTCTTATCCATACACACTCAACTCTATTGTCACCATCGTTAAGCTGTAACACAAATCCCCAAATTTGGTAAAAACAAGTGAATTATCTGTGTGTAAATCATTCTCTTGTCCATCAGTCCAAATCTTATATGAAGTCCTTTCTGAGAAAATGTTTGGGCACATCTCTGTCTCTGGCTGAAGATTATAGCTAGGTAAAGTGCTATGAAATTCAACCTTCCTTTGAGGAACTGGACTACAGTTAGTCTTCTTCATAACTTGGGTAGCACACAATATTAAACTGAGGAATATGTGTCTCCTTCTTTGCTGTTTCGTAAGTCTTACTGTAAACTGCTTAAAGGCAAAATTGTTTTCTAGCCATTACATAGATACACTGAATACCTGTGTGTATTTTTGCATCCTTCTTGATTTACTACTAGGTTTTGCCCTGTTTGTAATTCTAAGATAGTGAGTGGCTTATGAATGAATGTTCAGGATGTCTTAAAATTTCACAGAAAGAGTCATTGGGCACTGGAACAGGATACCCAGGGAGGTGGTTGATTCACCTTCCCTGGAGGTGTTTAAGGCACAGGTGGACGAGGTGCTAAGGGGCATGGTTTAGTGTTAGATAGGAGTGGTTGTACTCGATGATCCGGTGGGTCTCTTCCAACCTGGTTGTTCTATGATTATATGAAAATCGATATATATTTATTTCAGATGAAGGGAAGGGCCTATATCAAGGTAAGGGAAATTCTTTTGGCATTGCTACAAGCCCATGAGTTAAAAAAAAAAATTGTCTTTCTCCTTTTTGCGCAGACATATCAGTAGGTATGCCTGAAAGAAGAGGTTACTAAAAAGATATGCACATGCATCTGCAATTTTAGTACTTCTACTGGTTTCTACATTATCTATTTCATGCTTCATTTTCAGAAGCTCTCACTTATTGAAAACTTCAGTTAACAAGCATAACTATTCAGAACATAATCTGAATTAATATTGACCTCAGGTTTTTTTTTGATTGTGCATAACTTATAACCTTTACCTCAGGATCGAAGCATATGCTAACAACGAAGAGTTATTTCTCAGCACACAGTGGTTTGATGGAGTTGAACCTGTGATTCTATTGAAATGTGCTAGTGTTATGTCTGACTAAATATTCTCGTTTTACACATACACTTAGTTCTGTGAAGGTTTTAGATAAAAGTTGGAATCTGCACTAAAATCTGCAGCTAAACGTACAGATAATAATGCTGCAAGAAGCTTAATAGTAATAAATGATGATAATAAAGGTGATAATAGCAGTAATAACAGAAATCTGAAGTTGGCCCAAACAAAAAATCTGAAACATTCCTTTCAAATTTTGTGGATTATCAATTCTGATTGATGGATTAATGATAGATTTGAACCTGTTCGCTAATAACCATTAAGGGATTATCAGATACATATATGAAAAAAATAAGGCAGTATCATCTTAGGAACAAGTTGTAATGAGAACTGGGAAAGAAAGTTGGGTTTTTTTAATTGGTTTTTTTTGCTTGTTTCCTCCTCCTTCCTCTCTGCATTCTGAATATGATAATTTAATCTGAATTTCCTTATGTTCCAAGTCTCCGTTAACACCAAACAATTCAGATATCTCATTCTTATGAAAATATTTCAAGAAAGAAAATACTATATAATTGTATTTAGGCTGAAATGCATCCATATGGATGACAACAACTGTAAAAAGAATAGATCCACTTTTGTCAACAATCTTACAATTTCTATTCATGAATAACTTATGCTCCATTTATGCTCAATTTCTGTCAAAGTTCTGGAAAGTTATACAGCACACCTTTTGCATATAAATTGTGCTAGGAAAAAGAGTCAAGTATAGTCCAGAGCTCAAAAACCTGATACCTGGGGGTACCCCAAATCCTTGTGAGCAGCCCAATTCATCTGGCACCTGAAAAATTAAGTCAGGTGTGTGGTGCTCAAACTAATGACCCTCCAGTGTCTTCTGATGGACTGGCTGTTATTTCATTATTATTCAGCACCTATCATAGCTTGAAAGAACAATAAAGTTAAACTAGAAAAAAAAAGGAGACATGTTTTTCCTTATTTGTTCTATGGCCTTCTTATGGGAAGAATAACCCCTAAAAAGACATAAATTATAACTGCAAGATTTATATCATTAACAGTAGCACTAACTAATTAAAAACTGTGTTAATATTTGTTAGATAATGTAGGGAACTGCTGAAGAAAAAGACAGGAATAAGAAAAGGAAGGAAGAAAAGAAAAAGAACAAGTGCAAATATCCAAGGGGACACAAGAAAAAAAGCACTTTCGCTATTTGTGTGGAGACAGTGAAAGAAGGGGGAGAAAAAAAATCTGCAAAAATCAAATCAATAAATAGAAACATGTGGAGCAAAAATCCTAACATGCAAATAGATATTAAAAAGGATAATACTTTCATAGATAAGAGCTACCAGTATTGGAATTCACTGTCAGAAACAGGACAGGTTTGTCATGAAAATATTTTGCTGTTGTGCTTGCAAAACTTTGGGTTTCCTTTCTTCCCAAGGACCGACTACAGTGTTATTGTTCTTTATATTGTTAATTTTGATATTTAGATTTTTTGTTCTTGTACAGGAAACTGTCTTGCACAAATATGTTGTAAGAATATTTTATATCCATCTGTTTTCTGATATGAAAAAAACAAAATCATATGCAATGTACATTTATCCCTAAATATTTCCAGAGTAAAATGAAATTTACAATCAGTGCTTCTGTCTGACATTACATAGTATGCTATGCTTTCCGTGATACTTAGTTGTATTATATACTTTACAACATAGATGTGTCGTTAAAGAACGTGTCACCTATTTCTTTCTACAGGAGAGTAATTAGTGTATGCCAGTGAAGCCAGTTGCTTTGCAATGAAAGTAATGTAATTTTTTCCTAGCATGTGCTTGTATTACTCATAAATGCATCATTCATGACTGCTTAAAAGAACCTACAACTGTAATCATCCTTAGTATAGGTTAACAAGAAAAAAAAAAGCAGAATCTCACATTCGCATCTTGCTCTTCTTTGTTCAGAGCAATATCTTAATGTTGCAAAAAAAGTTACCTGTGTGTGTCATAAAACAGAGGCAAATCTTGAGAAAATGGATGAAAACCCATATCTTTAACCTTTTGATTCAGAACAATTTAATCCATACATATAACCACCCAAAACCCAACCGAAAATCAGACAGAGAAAATTTCTGTACATGAAGGTGATTGCAAAAGTCACATTCCTGGACTTTCAAGAAAGCATCACAGAGAGGAGAACACTGCTCATCAGGGCAGAATGATGGAAAGGTGGAGGCAGGGTCACTAGAGGTGGAGTCTGTGTCCTGAACTGCTCAGGGCAGCGGCTCACGGTTGTGCAACACAGCATCAGAAGCACAGGGAAGTCCTGCCTGGATGCAGTCCTTAAGCCAAGGATGTGGAAGCCATGGAAGGAGGCTGGTGGAGTCTTCCAGGCTGGGTTGGGATGGGGTGGGCTGGCAGGGGGTCTCTTTGAACTCCTGACTCTTTGCTGATGATTTACAGCTGGGTGGTTCACAGATCATTTTCCACAGACCAGATTGTGCAAATTTGCCAGATCTGCATTACTGATAAATAAATTTATGTGTTGGGTAGGGTTTTTTTTTCCTAATAACTTTACGTTTATTTGGAACAAGGACTGGAGATTTTCAGAACTTATACATAGTTCTTAAAGCGACAGTCTCAAAACAGCAGTTACTGTTATTTAAAGGACTGGATTTATTAAAATTTGTATGCATGTAATAGCTGAATTTGAGTGCACATACTTTTAAACATTTTAGTCAGAGTAGATTAAGTTTACTCTGCTGTAAAGATAGCCACAAACTTGTCTTTTTCTTTTTAATATCAGGTAGACCACATAATTTTAATATTATGGCATAATAAAAAAGAGCCATTTACATAAAGAGAAGTCATATTTCAGCTCAGTTTTAGGCTGTTGAAGATGGATTTTAGCTAACTAGAAAAAATAAATATTCAAAATTAAAAATGTATCAATGATATCTAAAGATTATTAACAGAACTCACCAAAGTTTATGTATAAGCAAGATTTTAAATATGCTTATGAGGAAATGTTTTCATTTTATGAAGCTGTATTCATTGCAGTGAATCTTTTCTTTAAAAGAATTTTCTTATGTGTACTAATCAGATATGTCAAATGAAGATGTTATTTTATCTTCTACTTTTATGCCACTGTATTTGTGAGTTTTCTTCTGTGAAAATCAGAACAAAGTTTAACTGAGATGATAGATTAGTGCTTGCTAAGATAATATTTACGTAGTTTGAAATAAACTTCTTTAAAAAAGATATTATCTCTAATAGGTATGGTAGAATAAAACCAAAAAAGACTTCTTGTAAACAGAAATTCAACCCAGATTATAGGCAGTAAAGAAGTCCTAAACTACTTTAAAATAATAGTGTGAATTGCTGTAGAAATAGCATTTAAATAATTCTTTTCCTTAGATGGAAATGCATATTTATAAAGATTATGGACTACGGTCAAATTTTATTCTCCATTTCTTCCTTCTTTGAGAACTTCGACTGTTTCTAAATATGCAAAAAAAACTAACCAAAAAATCAAAACCAATTTAAAAAGCTCTAACACAGGAGGTTTAGAAGTAAAGTATTTTAAAACTGTTACTGTGAATTTTAGGGTTTAAAAAAAAAAAAGAAAAAAGAAAAAACGAGCAGAGGAAGCTTCAAAAGGAAAAGATAGATTTCATGGAGCATCTGTTTAGCCAGCTCTAGTTAAAAATGGCACTCAGCTGTAAAACATCAATATGTCAGGCACATTGCTAATATAATTTTTATGACAGCATAACATATTATGAAGACATGATCCTTTTCCATTTTCTTCACCCTCATTCAGCTGCCGGTCCTATTCACAGATCCTCTTTCTGTGGATCATTATTTTGTGAATATCTAAAACCTCTGAACCAGTAATTTATGTTAACCAGCATCACTGCCTTATATTCTGCAATTACCGTTCAAGTAAGTAATCCCCACTATTAAGTATTCTGCAAAACTACTCATATCCCAGTGTGGCCCAGATGGTAGTATACACGACAGGGGACTTTACTGAATCCAGAATTTACATGCTGTTGCTACCTGTAGGAATTTCAACTGCAGCATGCAGATGAGAGTGAATTAATGAGAAGCTACAAATGTATGTATGTATGATATGGTACATGCAAGAAGAAGCAAAATGTCTAAAATTCCTCTCATTTTACTAAAAATTTCAACTTCTGTGCATGTAGCCTACCACAAATTTATGCAGTAAACACATGTTGTAGTTTGAACTAGAGTCAGTTTTCTGCCTCCAACTCAGTCTTATCTAAGTACATTCATTTTCTGAAATCTAACTGCATGTTTTTTTAAGACAGTTTCTCTCTAGAAAAGATAACACAGGACTTTGGTACGCAGAAAGGCAAATGCTTATACTTATTCCAGTAGTAATCAAGGCAAAGGAGGCAAAGGTGGGTTGGCAAAGGAAGGCTACGCATAAAGGGAGAGGTAGACAGGAGAGATGACCCCAAACTGGCCAACAGAGTATTCCATCCCATATATGTCATACTTGGTATGAAATCATGAGATCATGAGGGTTTCACTCTCTTCTGTGAGGGCCAGTGAGGATCTCATCTGTCTGATTGCTCCTGATCCCATATATGTGTATTCTTGAATCCAATTCCTGAGCTCAGCTCTCTTGTAGCCATGGACACATTCCTTTGTGTCTGCTCTACAGGAATTGTGGTGTTGTAGAGTCATCGAGGGGTGAGGGCACAATCTCATATATTTGTATATATTTCATTACATCATCATTATTGTTGTTGTTATTGTTATTATTACTACTATTTCATTAAACTGTAGTTTTAGTTTCCAACCTGCAAGTCTTTTTCCTCTCATTTCATGAATCCTTTACCCTGGAGGTGTGCAGGGAAGGGATTTGGGAGTTCAACTGCTTGGTTTCAGCTGCAAAATTTGGCTGGGCTGGGGCTAAACTGTGACCATGCAGTACTAATACTATTAAAAGTCAACACCTTTGCAGTATGTATACATGCCTAGGTAACACAGAAGTTAGTTAAACATCTTTTCCTCATAGGATCCCCATTTTATGTTTCTTATTATGTCTTTAAGTCATTCACTCATTTCTTTGTTGCCATTTCTCTGTCTTTCCAGAATTTCTTCAGATCTGAAAGTATAAATCTTGACCATGTAACAAGACAGAAGAGATTTTAATTAAAAGAAAGACATCCTCTCTGCATTTCTGACAATGTCAAAAAGTTTTCTTTGAGCTTCAAATATGATGGGAATCTTACAGTGATGTCTACCTAGGAAATACCTATAAATTGCTGTCCTCATCAGGTGCCCTGGTCAAATTTCCTTTTTGTCTCACTCATATAAGATGGACAGCTCTAAGTGTAACCTTAATGAAAATCATCTCTTCTTTTCTACTGAGCCAGGCCATACTTTCCATGGTATATTGGAGTGGTATGAGTAGAAAACAAATATTCAGGTAGCCCTTTTCCCTCTCTTTTTTTTTCTACTTTCCTCTGTAAAGCTTGCAGATGATACTCTTGTCTAATTAAGGGATTGCTCTTCCAAACTGGATCCAGAAGTCTCCCACTACCCACTGGTTTCATTAAGAATTTTGTCTTGCATTGAAAGCACAGAGGAATGTTTTCTATCTTCCTTCTGAGGCACTCTGCTGATACAGTGAGTTCATTCATGGCAAGTATAATAATGCCTTTAGGCGGAACAAATATTCTATTCTAATGTTTTATTATATGCAGGCAGCATTATAGAAATAGCTCTTCTGGGGAAAAATGGAGGGTAATGAGTGTAAAAGAAATGAAAATCATCAACAGAAATCTGGTTTTTTAAGTTAAGCTATCACTTTATTTTTGCTAGACTGCTCATAGACTGAGAAAATCAACACTTCCTACCATCTTTCCTTTCATTGAAAGAAAAATCAGAATTAAAAGATCTATTGTTAACATTGATGTGGTATGTAGACCTTGCTAGCTACCAGATGCTCCTCCATCTGCTATCTTACTCGTCCTCATCAAAAAGTCAGAGAGAAAATAGAATGAGAAAGATTGTGAGCTGAGATAAAGACAGGAAGATCACTTATTAACAATCATCATGGATGTAACCATCTCAACCTGGGAAAAATATGATTTAATTTATTGCCAATAAAATAGAGAAAAAAAAAGACAAAAGCTAAACCAACCTTCTCCCCACCTCCACTTTTTTCCCGGACTCAATCTTGCTCCTTCATTCTTGATTCCTATACCTCCTCCTACGGAGAGGCAAAATTGGACTACAAAATAGAAAACAAGAAGAAATACAATCTTTTCTTCTGTTGAAATTCTCATGCTTCTGTGATTACCTCATGAGTTTTCAATGCTTGGGCTTGATTATCCTAGTAGAATTTTATTGCTTTCATTGAGTTCATGAATTGGCTTACTTGCCATTCCTGTGAAAAATTTCATTTTCCTGACTATTTCTCCTGATCTTCTACAATCTGGTAGAACTAACCAATGCTGTCACAGAAATAGAGCTCTTAGCAAGCACAAGAACACTTGTGCTTCTGGATGTAGGATATGTAAAAGGATATTCCTAGAAGTGGAAAGAGATTGCAAGAAAGACTGTGGGAGGTGTGACCAGATTGAAGTACTGCCCCATTTTGTGGCTGACCTGCAGGAGGAGGTGAACAGATGGAGGAATGTTCAAGAGTCTGAGAGGGAGACTGATCAATGGGGCTCTACCTTTCCATCTATGATTCATGAAAAAAAACCTCAGCCTGGCTGCTGCAGAGGCAGGTCCTGGATCTACTTTGTGCCATAAGGATGGCAATGCCCTGAATGGTAAGGAGAGTGGGAAAAGGTTACAGCATGGAATGGTAAGAGAAAGCATTCCTTACCCTATAAGTTACCCTCTAAGATACCCATACAGAATAGGCAAGACACCCTGGATATAACAGATGAAGCACATAGTGAACAAAAGGAGGAATCTCTGCAAGCAGTCTTGACAAAATCAAAGAGACCAACCTCTCTTATCAAAATCTGTAGTAAGAGTAGCACTGAGAAAAACAATGGCAAGCTATGGTCATCAGTGATTCCCCCCTGCACTGAATGGAAGCATCCATTTGCAGATTGGATCCTATTTTAAGGGAAGTTTTCTTCCTCTCTGTGGCCTGAATTAAGGCTATCATCACCAGACTGAAGAGACTAGTTCAGCTTTCAGACTACATTTCTGCTATTTCACATGAGTAGAAACAATGTCACAACAAAAATTCTGAGTTCAGATCAAAAGGTACTTCAGATCCCTTGGAATAAAGCACATGCATTTCTTTCCTTAATCCTCCAAGTAGCAGGGAGAGAAGAAACAGGTGAGACCAGGATATCAGCACCTGGCTCCAAGTCTTGTGCCTTTAGCAAAACTTTGGGGTTTAAAACTTTGGAAAAGCTTTTGAGAGACCAAGTGTGTTGGGGCCTGGTGGGATCCACCTGTCCTGATGGAGAAAATGTGTCTTTGGACATAAGCTGGTGGAGCTGGTCAACAGAGCTTTACACTAGAATCAATGAGGGGAGTGGATACCAAGAGGATTGCAGCAGTTAAGCCAAGATCTGTAATGCTTGTACACCAGCCTGTGTAGTATGAGAAAAAAACACAATGCACTGGAAGCATTGGTCATCTCCAGGACCTACGGTGTCATTGATATAAGTGAGATTTGGTGTAACGAATCTCATGGTTGGAATGCTAGGATGGAGGGTTACTGGCTATTCAGGCTGCTCAGGAGGTGTAGGCAAGATGGAAATGTTGCACTATACAGAAGGGAGAGGTTTGATTTCACAGCCCTTAGACTTAATAATGATCTGGTGGAGAGCCTCTAGGTAAGGATTAGAAGAATGGAAAACTAAGTGTATGTTGTAGTGGATATTTACAACTGAACACCCAGCCTGGATGCAAACACCAATGTATTATAAGAGAGTGGTGGTAAATTTACAAATGTCTCTAAAAAAAAAAAAAAGCATAAGCTAACAAAGTCCCTTTGAGTTGTAGTTTTTAACAGAAATACCATTCATTTGTAATTCATTTTTTTTACATAAGTGCAATTTGTGTCTCTAAGTTTTGGCAAAATGCTCCCACTGCATACATTGATCATTATTAGTGTGAGATTCCTGGATGAAACAGACCAAGTTGTAGAGTAAATAATTACCTTCTTGAATAAGGATGGACAGCACTGCCTTATATAAAGTAAAATAGGAATATATTTTTTAGGTTTTTTTTCTGAAAGCAGAGGACACTTATTCCCAGAACAAAGGAATGATTCAGCCTTGAGAGCTACAGTATTGTTATATATTTATCCATGACTGAAATGTTAACTTGATGTAGGCATATCACTAAGGCATTAGCAAATTTATGTCAGGAGGTTGGCAGCATTGTTTATTATTGCAAACAATTGAGGTAAGTTTTAATGTATAAATGTGGTTCTACTGTAAGGCATTTTATGCCCTTGAAAAATTATTGTGTTTGCATGTATGAAATAAAATTTGAAAACTTAAGCAATGGAACAATCACAGGCACATACAATAACTTACATGATGTTCCTGTAATCTGTGGAAAATGTGGTATTGGTTTAAGCAATATATGTTGTTCAGGTATTGAAATATTTCAGTGGATTCCAAGGTAAGATTGTAGCTAGTGAAATGTCCAGAAGTCCTTTAGGTGGTGACAGAAAGAATATCTCATTGACTGTGTATCACTATGGCTATAAATTGGAGAGGAGTAGATTTAGATGAGACATAAGGAGGAATTCCTTCACAATGAAAGTGGTGAGGAACTGGAACAGGGTTTGCTGGGAACTTGTGGATACCTGCTCCCTGAAGATGTTCAGGTCTAGGTTGGATGGGGCCTTGGGCAGCCTGGTGTAGTGGGAGGTGTCCCTGCCCATGGCAGAGGGATTGGAATTAGATGATCTCTAAGGGCTCTTCCAAATCAAACCATTCTATAATTCTATGATTCTATGACTTCTTCAGTGATCCTCAGCAGTCAATGGCAAAACTAACCTACCTATATGAATTCCCTAGTGCAGAAATCAGGATATCAAGTCATTTTCCTCATTTTCTGTTTTTCTATCTCTGGGACAAACAGCTTTAAAACTTTGTTTCCTATCTGTGAGTATAAAATTTTGAACAAGCCCATGTCCTATTAATTATGTTGGTTTGTACTCATGACTTAGTTTCAACTCTACTTTTGGTTTCTTTTTCTTTCAACTGTGTAGTTCATTAACTTGAAACCACTAAATTAAAACAAAATATACGTTTGATAAATCAGATATCAGTTTGTTAATGCATATGTAAGTTGCTTCACTTTTTTTTTCATTACCTGTATGCTATGAAAGGCATATATTTGCCATAGGACTCAGTCCACGCTATATTGATTATTTTTTCTTATTTACTAATAAAAGCTAAGGCATTCATTATCACTGTTACAGCAGCTCAAGATTTGCAGACCTGTTGCAACTGCTTTATCACAGAAGGTAGAAGTATTTAATATACCTGTTTCCTGTTCACTTTCTAAGTGCTATATATGTATCAAGAAGATTGAAGACTAGGCCAGAAAGAGCAATGTTACTTGTTTTTCTTGATATGGCTGCTTTGCTTTGGGTTGAGAAGGATCATTTAGATGCACAGAGAGACAGTATTGCCTCTGAAACTCTCTGAACACAATCATCCTTGGGAAACCTGGAGGTTGATGCCTGGCACCACAAGTACAATCTGAAAGATCCTGCAATTTGCCAAGGACAAGCCTGTGGTGGGGAGTTAATTCTCTCATGGTGAAGTCTCCGAGGTGTCAGAGAGCATTTGCTGGAGAGCATCCAATCCAGAAAACCTCTAGGACCCGTCTTCCTTTAGATCTACTGGGAATATCTGGGGTAAAATATTTGTTTTACAAGACCCAGGAGCTGTGCTTCTTCTTAAATCTTTGAACCTTTCTCATCAGAAGATTGGCATTCTTTCCATGTAAAGTCTTACCCCAGGCCTATTAGTTCAGTGTTTAAGACAAGCAGTGGTGTAAGAGATGATAAGCCTTCAGTAATTCAGTATCTTCTGATATTTTCACTTTAAAGGAAAAAACGTGTTAGAAGGGAAAAGGGGGGCAGTTGCACTCAAAAGGTCTAGCTGACCTGGGTCTTAGCCAGGAACTTGCAGACTTTTGCTTTCTGTTAGCAGCAAAATTTGAGGTACAAAATAGCTAACTACATCACAGAAGCCACGAATCCAAACCTTTAGTAATGATGCAAATATGGCCTCATTCTATTTTACTCACATGAGAATTTGTGTTAACATAATTTTTTAATTGGAAAGGATAGCAAAACTTGCCTGTCATTTACAGACTTAATATCTTCAATATAAATGTGTTTCAAGAATCTGCCTTCAGGCTTAAGAATCTGTATAAATGTTCCACATATTCAATAAGAAAAAAAAAATTAAAATCAGTATTGGGAATTTCGGATTACAAGTATAGCAATTGCTTTTACTTGGAGGAGGTAAACCTCAAATGGGAAAATAAAGAACCAATTTTCCAAATGTACATCCTTAGCTCTTGTACAAACCTATTTCTCTTTCAGGAAATTGCCTGAGTAAACAGTGCTCAGAAGACAGTTTTGCTACAGGGAAAAAAAATTATTTACAAACTGAATCAAAAGTTTAATTTTGCAACTTCATGGACTGAAGCATTAAGAAGAAAAACAAATGGGATACCAAGTACACTACATGCTTTCATGTTTGATTTTAAGAAGAAGGAAAATTATTTTTAAGAGAGATGGCAGTTCAAAGCCTTAGGAATCCATTAGGTTGTTCGAGTCCTCAGCAGAAGGTTGGTTCACAATTGTACTGGTCACTTGCTACTTATTTTCTTAAATAAAATAAGAATTTAATGTTTTTTTTCATATATGGAATTGCTGCAGTGTTATTATTACTTTTCAGGGAAGTTTAACCCTTTATTTTCTAAGTCATTACACAAAATCATCAAAGGCAATAATTTTAAAGGTCTATTGTCCTCATTGCCTTCATATAAATTTACCTCTGTCTCAATGTCAATGCTATGATCAAAATCTCTAACATTTGCAATGTGTAATAATTGCATTATAATTTATTGTATCACTTTCTCATACAGATAAAGTGTGTGCCCTTTGTTCTGACATCATCTGTATTGACATGAGCTTTTTGAGGTATAGAGAGAATTTACTGTCCAGGGTGATGAAAACTTAATTGTCTGGAAAGATTAGAAGAAAAGGGTGAAAAAATGAAGTCAGAAAAGCTCAGTAGGNTCTTTTCTTCTGTTTTTTTTTTCAACTGTAATCCAGTCTTATACTCTTTTTTTTAGTCCTATTATTTAGGATCCACTAATATCCACTAATATATATTAATATTTATTAAACATCCTTCAGTGACATTTTATGGTAAATCATTGTTCTTTTAAGCTCATAAATCTCCTAGTTTCACACAGATTATACTCATAAAATAAAGGGAGGAGGAATTTAGCTTAACTAAGGAAAAAGCTCATGTCAAGAATCCCTTAACCACTACCAAAATTCAAGTAAATTTCTCATTCCATCAACACTCTTTTTTTGCAAAAGAAATTACTATTTTAAGTCAACATAGTGCAGATAATTGGACTTAATTAAATCTATTCTCTTATTTCCATTTTTCAATAATGTCTTTATTGCACTTGTTTTGGATGTTAACTCTATTTCTTTCAGCAATTCTTTTGGGGCATATAAGGGTTATGTTATGTTCTCTTCTTCACTTGAGTTTCAATGGGGTTTTTTGAGCTTTCAGTAGTATCACCTCAGTCAGCATTTAAATAGTTGCATATGCCAGGAACATAGTTAGAAGTATCAAGGGCTAATAACATCCTAAATCCTCAAACATCATAACATTTTGATTTTAGGTAAACATCTATCTGGATTTTTTTCCTTCCAGAATTTTCGCAGGGGTAAGAATGATGTGTCTAGGGTGCACCACATATCTTGTGCAATCACTGTACTGGTTTCAATGTGCAGTAAATCTAATACATTCTGAATGCCTCAGTTTCACTGTGTATAAACTGAACTCCTCTGAAAGCACAATTGGTGACTGCTACTTACCTGGAATGTATCAGGTTTTGTCCTCTAACATTATTATCAGGAATTTTCCAGAGGTATTTAATGTCCATATGGATTAAAACATATCTTAATTAGGTACTTGGCAGAGGGGAGAGTACTTACTTTATGGATACAGAAAGAAACTGAAAGGAGGTTGAACTGGAAAAAAAATAAATAAAAAGATCAGTTGACACAGACTTTAGTGTTTAGCTAAAACTACCGAATCTGAGGGGAACCTTAATTACCTATCAAATGCTTCAAATATTCAAACTAGACCATGGAAGCTGTTGACATCCTAGTAATTCCCATTTAAATACTCCAGGCATTAGTGTTGAATTGGTATTTGCAAAGCAATTGTGAAACCACAAGTGCAATGAACCTTGTTCCTTTTCAAGTATAGCCAGCTCCATACAAAGTACTATTATCTGATTAAATTTAGGAATATTGACAGGCTGTCTTGAATGAATTAGTTTAGAAATTGGTTTGGTTCACTTTATTTCAAACACTTTGTCTTAGATCTCAGGCAGTCTGATACAGAGGAACCGTCAAATACAGCTTCAGACGACAAGGAAGGCTTCTTTATAACAGATGTTCTTAAACATTCCTTAAGGTTTCTTGAAGTGTTTCCATGATCTAATTAGGTAACTAGATTGATATGCAGACTACTCTAAAACTTTAAAGCTTATTCATGTAACAACATAATTGCAAAAGTTTAGCATAAATATTCTGGAGGAATTTGTATTTCTGGTTTTATAAGTCTTCAGATTAGGTAGTCTAAAAAAGAAATAGAAGGAGCAATTGTTTCTAACCTTTGCAAGTGTACAAATATGTGCCTAAATAGACAGTTGTGAAAAGACCTATTACATGCATGCTGATGCATCCTGATGAACTTAATGTTTAGGGGAAAATGACATTTGTTTTAAAAGGGCAAAAGAATATTTTCACTTACTTTAGCCCATCTCTTTGAAGTTATATGGGACTGTGTTGAATGACGTTTTATCTTTATGAATTATTATAGAATGTTTATGTTCCCTGGGTGGCAGAATGTTCAAAAAGTTATGATTAATAAAACTATGATTAATAGCTTTATACCCTCCCCTAGAATATTCTGCTTTTGCAAGAGTTTAATGTTAGTATAAGAACAAAATTGTAGGATTAGCATGCATCATCTTAAGCTAATGTAGAACAATCTGTGGTTACGTACAGGTGCTGATGAAAAAAACCAAAACACCGTAGCTTTCCTTATGATTTATTGAGGACAGACAACTAAATTTAATGTGAAGATTTCTCTAGGAAATTAGGACTTTTGATGGTGTGTATTTTCTATGCCAGAATCAGGTGACTGAAATGTGTCCTCAAGCATAACTGGCTTAAGAAGTGGGACAGAAAAAGTATGCATTTTGTTAGAGAACTATATAACCACTTTAAATGAAATCAAGTACGTACAAATCTATGAAGAGTCGACAATCCTGAGGCTTCATCACACACAAACTATTTTCAAATTAGAAAAAAAAAAATTACCACTAGATGTATAATTATGTAAAATAATTAGATCTATGTTGTTTCTTACTTTAGTATTACTTACTGTAGATGGTAGGAATTAGCTTGATAAGATTACTAATGAAAACTAATCTTCCATCATTTTTAGAAAGATATAATATTCCTTATCTTATAAGCAGTGGTAAAACTGGAAACATGATGCTTTGAAACTGTTTAAGAGGAGGTAAAATCAAGAACTTCTCCTCCTGAAGTTTGATAATTGCATATGGAGTGGTATCATAGAAGGTCACAGAAAAAGGACACTTTAACTAAATGATAAGTAGAACATAATGCAAATTCATCCAAAGTATTACTAGAGTTTCACCAGATTCTCTGTATGTTTACCTTGTTAATAGAATACATTTCTTTTTTTTATTTTGATATTGAAGAAAGAGGCAGTAGATGTTTTTTAATTCTAAGTGCTTTTTTCAGGGTTGTAGTTTATGTAATACAAATGAACTATGAGATACTGTTCAAAATATCTTTATTCATTCAAATCCCATATGTATTCCATTTGAAAACAAAGCAACCACCAAAATGGGATACTTTCTTCTTAAGAAACTAAGATTCATGCTTTAAAACCGTGCCTTCTTCTTCTCTTTCCTGTACACACATGATCACTTTCTAATTTAAAATGAACATACACTATGGAAAGCTTAATTAATATACTGTCTGAAGAACTACAAATACACAGCAATAATTCCAAACCCAAATATTTACATATGTTTCTTAGTAATTTCATTAATTCAATAATTCAATTTAGATTATCCATTAAATGTTATTTAAATTTTTAAAATATTTCTTTAAAAAATTCTATAATATCATTGGGTTTGAAATTAATAATATTGAAGCTCTTTTCTGTAAGGTATCACTGAGATCATCTCTTGGCCTCATGCTGTGGAGTATCACAGAATCACAGAATCACCGGGTTGGAAGAGACCCATCGGATCATCGAGTCCAACCATTCCCATCAAACACTAAACCATGTCCCTCAGGACCTAGTCTACACGTGCCTTAAACACCTCCAGGGAAGGTGAATCAATCACCTCCCTGGGCAACCTGTTCCAGTGCCCAATGACCCTTTTGGTGAAAAACTTCCTTCTAATGTCTAGCCTAAATCTCCCCTGGTGGAGCTTGAGGCCATTCCCTCTTGTCCTGTTCCCTGTCACTTGGGAGAAGAGGCCAGCTCCCTCCTCTCTACAACCTCCTTTCAGGACGTTGTAGAGAGCAATGAGGTCTCCTCTCAGCCTCCTCTTCTCCAGGCTAAACAACCCCAGCTCTCTCAGCCATTCCTCATAGGGCCTGTTCTCCCCAAATGTAAAATACTCTATCTCCTATGTTCTAACCTTCAAAGATTTTAATATTTTTTCTCCTATAAAATGCTGTTAAAAACAACCACAAAAAAAACCAAACAAAAAAACATTGTACTTTTTAAGCAGTTTTCTTTTGTTTGAATTAAGCATGGGAGAGTTATCAACATTATGCCCAAACCTA
The DNA here is from genome assembly GCA_013389865.1 of Piaya cayana. NCBI lineage: Eukaryota > Metazoa > Chordata > Aves > Cuculiformes > Coccyzidae > Piaya > Piaya cayana. The sequence goes on from WAAB01000598.1 coordinate 57,243, forward strand.
ATATGTTTTTCTTATAGTCATGACAAATACTGGGAAAGTGTCCACATTAAATTACCCAGCATCCTCCCATGGCTATCATAGTACTCTGGATTGAAAATACATATCTTTTTAATTGTAATACTCATTAAAAAAAAGAAAAAAAATCATAGCAAGTAAGGTTTTACCTCTGCTTTTCTTATTTTATTTTGAGATTTTTTTGCCAGAATTTCCTGGATCTTGGAGAACTTCCAAATGCATGAGTACAAATAAGTAAGATCGTGATATTTCAGTGCTGAGTGAATATTAACACAGGTCTCCTGCATAGCTATGAATAATATGTATGTAGGTAACTAAAGGTGGAAGTGTTTATGAGTTCTTTATGAAATAATGTGCTGATTTGCTACAATTTATACAAATATGTAAGTTAAATAAATGTGTAACATATGCATATATATGAAAACCGTCATGGTTAAAATACATACCTCCAGGAAAATGTACCTCTTTAGAAATACTGATATCTTCAAATAAATCTTGATTAACTAACACACTAGGCTCTACACAGTGAATAAATAACAGCAGCATTACAGTTCCTGAAGGGGACCTACAGAAAAGCTGGGGAAGAACTTTTTGTGGGGCATGTAGTGATAGAATGAGGGGGAATGGCTTTAAACTGGAAGGGGAAAGATTTAGATTAAACATTAAGAAGAAATTCTTCACAATGAGGGTGGTGAGGCACAAAAACATGTTGTCCAGGGAAGTTGTGGATACCTCATACCTGGAAATGTGTAAGGCCAGGTTAGATGGGGCCTTGAGCAACCTAGCCTGGCGTGAGGTGTCCTTGTCCAAGACAGGAGGGTTGGAACTAGATGATCTGTAAGACCCCTTACAACCCATTCTATGATTCTATGATAATACAGTATCACAGAATCAATAGGTTGGAAAAGACCTGTTGGATCATCGAGTCAACTCATTCCTATCAATCACTAAACCATGTCACTCAGCACCTCATCCATCTGTCTTTTAAATATCTCTAGGGAAGATGACTCAAACACCTCCTTGGGCAGCCTGGTCCAGAGCCCAGTGACCATTTCTGTGAAAGTTTTTATCGTGATATCAAGCCTAAACCTCCCCTGGTGGAGCTTAAGGCCATTCCCCATTGTCCTGTCCCCTGTAACTTGGAAGAAGAGGCCAGTTCCTCCTCTCTACAACATCCTTTCAAGTAGTTGTAGAAAGCAATATGGTCTCCCCTCAGCCTCCTCTTCTCCAGGCTAAACAACCCCAGCTC